>WEKY01043509.1:2447-112283 GCA_013390045.1 Picathartes gymnocephalus
TTTCAAAAGCAAACTTTATTATATGAATTTAGCTGTCAAATACATTGTATAAAGACAGGAAATGCAAGACAAAATACGAGTTACTCACATCTGAAGACACTTGGGGGTTCATGTAACAGTAATCTTTGTAGTCCAGTTTTCTTAAATATTTATGCACAAAAAGCATATTTATATATTTACACTGTGCAAACACATCCTTTGAGATGCATCATCCTGTAACTATTCTTGCTCATTTCTAGTAACAAAACAGTTCTGAAACTTTTGTTTTGATCAAGCTCAAATATACTTTACCAACAAGAGACAGTGCAGTAGATACTTAAAACTGATGATCTCTTGCGCAAAGATACATAGCTCAGAAGTAGTGGTACATATTTATTTTACTTGAATATCAAAGATAGTTTTTATTTGTAAATATCTGAAAGGTCATTTGCCTTAAAGTCTGTTAGTGGGTTACATTCACAGCTCTTTAGCTGAATTCTAAGAGCTCAAGACATCATATAACATGTAGCGTTTGAGTTAATGTATGTTTCAGTGGACCACAAGAAGTTGAGATTGGCCAGTAATTGATTTGGCAGATATCAGTGCTACTGTGTTAAGTGTACAACTCTCATTTTAATACTGCATTCAAAGGTGAAAGGGAATGGGTGCATCCTAATGCTTCTTAAGCAAAGAACATTCATGACCTTTCTGAGATGCTATACAAAAGTCTGTTGCAAATGAATGGTACATTTTTATTCCTGTACATACTGGTAACTTAACGTGGAAATTTAGCTATCTTCATAGAAAAGCTGGCCTAACTTTACAGATTGTCTTGTAGTTTCTAAATAATCTCTTCCAAGTCTCTAGTGATCAATTAAAGTATGTGCAGTCTAGTAGCCATCCTGTCTTTTCAGACAGATTCCCATAAATAAAATATAATTAGTACAGTGTTAGAAGGTCCATGAGGTTTTGTGGACAGAGCTTGGCTTTAACCTATCTAGCTTGTGGTTTGGTTCCAGTGTGTGCGTGTTGGCTTACTGACAAAGAGCAAAACTTCAGTATTTACTTGATTTCAGCAGGATTGTCCAAACTGAATTGATACGTACTCCCTGTTGTTACAGCCCTGGATCTGGTCTTCGTTCTCCTCTATCCTTGCCAATTGTGTTTAGCAACAAGTTTTAAATTCTTGTCTTGCAAGGCTCCGTACTGCGTGTGCCATCTGGAGCAGTAAGATCCATATAATTTCCCATCCCCAATTAGCTTGTTCTGCTTCCCCAGAGCAACAGCCTTCCTACAAGTTTCTCAGTGTAGTTTTCATTAAAAATATAGTTTATGGTCTGTTTCTAGTTTCTGTCTTCTTGAAGGATCCTTTATTTTTCAGCACAACACGTACCCCAGCAATAGGATGCAAATACCTCAGTGCCTGGTGCAGATTCCTGCCTCTCTAGGGCTCCCAGCTGCCTCTCCCAATCAGGACAGCAGTGACCCAAGTCTGAGCAGAGACTGTAATAATGGCCTTCCAGGTTTTTCTGGATGCAGAAGCACTCAGCATTTTTAGGGAAAGCTATTGGTGTTGAGCATTTGGGAAAGTTGAGGTTTGAGCAATAATATTTTGCTGTATTTTGAATAGGTGTGCCACATTCTGTAGAAAAGCAGATCACTGTGATTAAGCCAATGATAACTTCTAAAGTTTTATGATAATTAAAATAATTTGGGTTGAAGTTTTAAAACTGACAGTGGTTCATAAGAACCTGCATGTTTAGATCTTGGCCTAGAAATACTTAAACTGGTGGCTGAGAATAATGGACAACAGAGTTGTAGTCAGGAGGAGGAGAACGGCTGGCATTCATTTTCTCCAGCATGGCATAACCACAGGTGTATCTTCTCTTGGAGTCACTGAGCTGGTCACAGCTGAAACTGCAGAAGCTTCTTGGCTTCGTTATCCCAGAAAGCACTGACTCCTTGCTCCTGCTGGCACCTTTAATGCTGTAATAGAGCAGTGTCATTATGAGCTTTCTCAACATGTAAAAGTTTTTGTTTTAGTGATGAGCAAAGCCAGGTCACAAGAAACAGCTTTGTTTATTCTCACATGGTGGGAAGGGCATCGATGCAGGTGGACTCGCTCAATGGGAGTGCAGAACAGAGGAATGAAGGAGCCCTCCTGTGTTCCCTGTGAGTCCCATTTAGGACAGAGGTGCTGTGAGTAAACATCACTGTTAAAGGTGTTTGTGTTTGTTGTATCAGTCTTGCTGTGTGGGGGGACTGCTTGACTGCTCAGCCTAAGCTCTGATTGCTCAGTTGTGGCGGGTGCTGGGGAGTGAAACTTTATTGCAGGGTGTAGTAGTGGGGAGTGTCTGGCATCCCTGCTGATGCAGAGAGGGTGTATCCCCACATCTAAATGTTTCTTCCTAAGGGAACGGGTTTTTGAGCAGCAGTGAAGTGATGAAAGCTCTCAAGCCTTGAGGCAAAAGTAGAAAACTACTAGTGTAGGTGTTCCCAAAGCCCAATGCTGGGATGAATTTCTCATATAAATGGCTGGTATTTGTGAGGAAGGGCAGGCGATCTGGTTATCTATCTCCTCTTTTTTGGCTTCTTCTGGCAGATGTCATGAAGTGCTGGTTTGAATTAGAGTTTCCTTGTCCTATAAAAGGACCAGTTATCCTGTAGGCTGCCTTTTATAAGATGCCCTTTACAAAAGGGAGTTTAATGTCTTCTCAGCAAAGCCACTTTTAAAGGCACTGTTTGCCTTACGGCGCTTTCTTACCCACATTCAGAGATCACAGTGCTCAAAAGGGCTCTCTCAATAATGAAGAAAAATAGGGCAAAGAGAATTTTCACACCATTGAACTTGGATACCAAAGATTTATCTGTAGACAAAGGACAAGCTAGAGCATTTTTCCATCATTATTTACATGTGAAATCCTAAAGTAAACATGTTGGACCACAGTGTCTAAAATTAGATTTCCTCCACTATATTTTTATAAGTTCATGGACAATCCACTCCTCTCCGTTTATAGGGTCAGAAACGTTGGCAGCCCTAGTCTTGAATTCCAGAGAAGACAGAGCATCTGTTGAGGCTTGCAGAGCCTAGGGTTTTGCTTTTCATTTTATTTTGCACTGTTAGGTCTTTAAGTAAAAACTACAGAAGTAGTTGCACAGGACCGTTTGTGATTACAAGTTCCTCTTAGATGTCACAATTTCTCAAATTCTTAACTCCCAAGCCTGTGTGGTTTTTTAAGGAGTGTGATCTCTGTCTTACATCCGACTGTAGGAAATTGGAAGGTGCCCCTAAGAAGACCACCCCATTACATTTATTAGTAGATGAATGGAGTTGATGAGGAGGAGCCCTCATGATGAGGATTGCAGATGCATCCCATATTTTTATATTGCATCTGTTGGCAGATGGAGAAGTAATTGCTTTGGGATAAATTCCATAACTCTGGCAACGTTAGTCACAGATGCAATGGACCTTTTGTGATGAGTTTAAAGAGAAATATTTCTGTGATTTACATTGTAATTGTAAGTCTTTGGGAGCTGGCAAAAGTGGGGTGTGCGTGGCAAGTTATAAGCCTAAAATCCATCATGCTTTGGTCCTTTCATCATCATCAGACTTTTGCATCCTGAGGTTTTTCTTGTAAGCTAGACTTGGCTTCTGATTTAATAAACCTTTATACCAGTAGAGCTGTGTTGTCGTTGGTGTTATGGTTTATTAGTGTTTTATGTATCAGTTAGTTCATTTCTGTTTCCCCCAGTTACTTGGTTCTACCCATGTCCATTGTATACTGTTTCTCCACCTCTTACCTGAAATTGTATACACCCCTGAAGTGTCAATCCTCCCCTTCTCCCTGCCTACCCTCTAGACAATTCTCCTCTACTTGTCTCCCTGTTGGGAGAATTAAAATATGTTCCTCCCCCGTGGTTACCCTGTTGGCTTAACAGTTGTCATTCCCTGAAGTTCCCACCCTAGTTATCTCTTGATTGATTCAATGCTTGTACCCTCCCCTGAGATCTTTAAGAACCTATGCAGAGAATGCTCATAGTCTTTTTGGTTCGGACTTGCACAAGAATAAATCCTTGATGGAACTCTGAGCTAAAAGGTCCTCCTTTGCCTCTTTGTCTCTGCAAATGCCTTTGGATTATAATCTCGCTCGACATTTGCTGCTTTGGGCTAGTGAGCTATGGCCTTTTGGGGACCAAGATATCCACCATTAACGTAGCCTGGCTCCCAGGCAGATCAGAGCTGCGTTAGAGCTGCATCTATTAATTTTACCTGGAGTGCACTGCTGTACCTGGGCATGCATTCCCACAAAGAACTTTGAGGGAGCTCAAGGGGTTTTGGCTTCTGTAGTCAGGCTTCATTTTGAGACTGAGTTTACAGTCAGTCAAGGCTTCTCTAGCTGTGGACTATCTTCTTGCCAATCTAGGAATGTAAATTGGAAACTGTGTTCAGTTGGTCTTTAATTGGGATTGTTTGTTGGAGGAAATGGCTGCTGGCTTCCTGCCATGTTCAGGACCAGAGCGAGGTTAGAGGCTGGCTGCAGCTCTTGAGATACTTGTTCCAGCTCGCAGGAGGTGGAATTCTTGCTAGTTTTCTGGCTTTGCAATTTACAGACTCAAGGGTTTGTCTCAGCCCAGGGATTTTGGCTTACTTGGGTTGGGCTTTTTCACCAATACTGAAAATCTAGAAAGAAAAATGTGGCGGTTGGGATCCTTTCCACCTTCAAAGGAGCACAGCTCAGAGAATTGCCCCCAAAACTTTCTATGGGGGTCTTTTTACCTGAGGCCTTTCATTAGAAAAAACTTTTCTTCCTGCTGTTCAAAATATCATTTGTCATCTCAGTGGCATTAGCAAGTCCAAGACGTGTTGCAACCATTTCTGTTTTGTGCTCCTGGCTACCGCCTGGGCCTAGGAGGCTCATCAGGGTTTGAGCTGATGCTCTTTCCTATAGTGAAACCAAGGGTGAGCTTTGGCATTAGTGCCTTTCCTTAGCCAGGAGAAGTGGAAGCCTAAGATGAGGGGCCTTGCCAGGGTCAGTGGGTTACCCCTGCACTGTCAGGCTGGCTCCCTGCTCTGCTCTGCCCTGGGCCTGGCTCTCAGTTTGGTCATACTGAGTAAGCATGTGCTGGCTCTCTCCTGCAGTCAACTGATCAGTTTCCTCTGAAACAAACCCTGGGTGTGCTTCTGAAGACAAGTAGGATGCACTGGGTTTGGCTCCTTCCACACTGTGCAGTTCTTCAGCTCTGTCCAGTGCTTTGTTACAGTGAAGGGATCTTACCATAGGTGAGCTGCTGCCAAAGGGAGGTGAAACCCTTCCTGAGTCTGGTGCTGGCACCAGCTGCCCTGATGGTGAGCTGCTACTGCTCAATCAGAAACTGTTCTTACAATCTGGCAACCTGAACTGGGCTCCCTGCAAGAAAAGCCAAGCTGAAATGTCAGCACAAGAGTGAGCACAGAAACACAGAGCAGCATGCAAGGAAAGAAGCCGGACTGTAGATCTGCTTAAATCAATTTACATGTCTCAAACCCCTCCGGGCTCCACCTTGCTCAGTATGAATTTTAGGGGTATTTATTTATTGTTCCAATTAATTTTAAGTAAAGGATGTTTAGCTAAGATGCTACCACTTTTAGGAATGTGTGCAGACTGAAGGGTCACTGCCTGCATTCACATCCATGAGTGCTTTTTGGCACAGCGCTACAGTATCACTTGTTTAGCTGGCGGGCCAGATGACCTTCTATGATCTCAGTCAGCCACTCTGTTTTCCCAAGGATCTACATTCTAGCAGCCACTGTACAGTTCAATTTTTTTCTTATCCAAGCATTCCTTTTCCTTCTGCATTTGAAAGTGTCCCTTAAAGCACTTCTGGAGGGATGCTTGGGACACACTCCACACATTCTGTGCCATGCAAGGAAAAAGGCATTTTATAAATTTCATCTGGGGAGGTTGCCGTGTTCTCATGGCATGGACATACCGTCCATGTGTGGCTGACAGCAGCCTTCAGAAATACACAGAGAAAAAATGAGTCAAACCACTTCTAGGGAATGTTACATCCTTTGGAACCCTGTAATATCCACATACACTCCAAGCTCTGTAGTCCCTGACTCCTCCAAAGACAGCATGCCACAACAGAGCTGAAGTACCATAAACTTGCTTAGGAGCCTATTTTCTGAAAGGTCAAGGCAGCATTTGTTCAGAGTGGCTTGTGTTGCCCTGCCTGTGCTATGCATGAGCAGTGCTGCACTGCAGGCTGCTGCCGGGAGCACATTTACCCAGGCCGTGCTTTCCAGCCCTGTGAGTGTGTGCACTCTCCTACACGTATTTCTGTGCCTTCAACCAATGCACTCTAAGTCGCTGGAATTTTTTGTGAAGCGAGCCCTCTCTGCCTTGACCACATGTTTCAGCCAGCTCTGATTGTTCTGTGAGACAATGCTGCACCTTCCAGCCTGCCCAACTGCAAGTCACTGACAAGTTTGGCACTGGCAGGATGGCAGGCTGGCCTTGACCTCCTGTCAGTATGAGATGAACAATGGGTTGAATCTGGGCAGTCTCCAGGCTGGCTGAGAGCAGTGAGCTGAAACCAGGACACTGCCAGCTTTGCTGTGGCTGGGAACTGATACAGCGCCGGCATTGAGAAAATAAACACTTCCCATTTACACAGAGTTCATGTCAGTGCAACTCATTTCTTAGAACAGCCCTAGTTCCCTGCTTGGGCAGCTGTCAGGAATTAGGTGGAGGAAGATGGCCAAGTGCTTAAAGGCAGGAAGAGAAGTGAGGCCCTCACATCCATCTATTGTAAAGTTGCCACTTTAGCATCCTGAGCCCATGGGTGTTAAATGGGCTATGCTTAGCTGAGTCATGGAAAAGAAGGGCAAAAACAAGCACAGGGGGCCTTGTCCCAGCTGGGGTGCCCTTGGGACTTGCAGAAACAGCTGCAAATCCTTCACAGCCACACGTTCCTCCTCCCCCATTATTAAGGGCTTGTTTCCTACAGTTACCTGACTCCTATCTTAGTTCACTCACTTGTTCAGCCAGGCATTAAATTGAGCATTAGGTGGATCAATAAAGTGCTAATAAATCGTACTGCTGATGTGCATCAAAGGGGTTGAGGATTATCTGCTTCCTCAAAGGCATAGGTGTGGAAGATGATTGACTGCTGATTCAACCAAGCAGCACAGACCTCAGCAAGAGTGTTTTCAGGGACTTGGGACACCTCAGCTACTTTCACAAGGCATGATTTAGCACAAGGACCTTGAATTCCCCTTTGCCATCAAAAACCTGAGAAGAAGGGAACATAAAATACAGACCCAAAGAGTGTCCGTTTCTGCTTGCTGCCTGTCCATGTGAAGCGTTTCAGTTCCTCCAGAGGCAGCACCATCCCACTGTCTGCTTGATAATCCTTGAAGAAAAAAGAAAGGTGCGGTCCTTTTAGGCGTTAACTGTATTTTACAAAGGACTCAGTTCCTCTTTGTTCTGATTTCCAGTATCCTTCTGGTCATGGTTACTCAGATAGCTCTAGAAGACAGCAGTTCTGTGCTGCTGGAGGTGCTGCAGTGCACAGGTATTTAATGTTGCCTTTCCAAACCACCTGTGCCTTGTGGTGCAGCAGACATACAATGTTAATGCAGTTACAGGGTGCTAGAAGAAAAGTGTCTATGTGCAGTGTGAGGTTCTGACCAGCCACCCATTCAACCCTGCAAAGACCACTGTGCCTTTCCCACCTCCTCCTGCTTAATGCATTCTACTGAGTCACTAAAAGGTTGCCTCAACCTCTCACCCATGCTCACCTCTACCAGGATTGGATGTGTGTCCCATTATTAGATGTGGCTCCACCTTGTCCATCTGATAAAAGGACTTGTTCCTACCAAGGACCTCTAATGGAAAATAGGCTCACAATTCTCCTTTGTGCACCACTATTCAGATGAAAATGCAGATCTAAGGGATTTTAAGCGCCTCTCCCACATCAGTGGGATTCAGCACAGCTAATCCTGCACCTTGTATCAGTTAGAGCTGACAAAGCAGTAACCCCCCCATCCTGATTATCCCTGTATAATTCTGTCACACAAATAAAAAATACATGGCATATCA
Organism: Picathartes gymnocephalus; assembly: GCA_013390045.1. Classification (NCBI taxonomy): domain Eukaryota; kingdom Metazoa; phylum Chordata; class Aves; order Passeriformes; family Picathartidae; genus Picathartes; species Picathartes gymnocephalus. Next base: position 10,511 of record WEKY01043509.1, read on the forward strand.
TTTGGCCCAGGAGTCACTTACATTAAATACAACTCTTGCCTTGATGGGAAGCTCTTCAAATGTCTTTATGTGCTGGGAGGGGTTTATTTTGCAAGTGTTGATGTATCTGTTCAACAAGAGAAGCAGGACAGTTTTGGGTGAGAGTGTCAAGTGCACAAGCAGGAAGTGTTGGGTATTTCTCTGTTTCTTTAGGCAGTTCCCAACGATCTTCAAGGTAGGTCAAGCGAAAGGGACTTGTTAACCAGACCCCACCCAAATCTCACTCCCTAGTTCCGGGGTACACACAGCTGCCCCTCCCACAGTGCCTGAGCCCTGTGACCTGCAGGTCCCCCTGGGAAGGGGCACTCCAAAGAGCTACAGCTGTGGGTGACTCAGCAACTGGTGGGACACTCAGGCCATCTGTGGGCTGTCTCTGAGTGTTTTCTCCCACCCAGGTCCAAACCAGGCTATGCAGCAAGCTACCACCTCCAACAAACAAACCCAGCCTTAATCTTGTTTATCTCACCTGACATTCTCAGTGCTTCCACAACTTGAGCTTGTAACAGGAAAATTTTCATTGCACAGAGGATCAGATGCCAGGGGAGACACACTTTCTCTTGTAAATATTGTGCTGAAGGGTATGTAGTCTTTGCCTTCCTAAATGCAAACAAGAAATGAAAGCATTATTCCTGGATCCACATGGCCGGTCCCCACTGCCTTGGTGAAAGCACATGGTTGTGACATTAATACCTGCTGGACATTTGCTTGCAGCAGGTCGCCCAGCTTTTTCACCAGCTCGGAGAACCGTGGCCTGTTGTTGGGATTGCTCTGCCAGCAGTCCAGCATGATTTGATAACTGAGGAAAACAGCAAAGTGAGCACATGGTGGGGTTACAGCTCAGTTTGATACAAGGCAATGCAGTCTTTGACAGCTTATCATTGATAGATAACTCCTCAACTTGCTTGGTTTTACAAAGATTCTCTCTAACACTATTGAGGCCTCTTCCTCAAAGTAAAACAGTAACCTTTCCACAAAAAAAGAAAACCTTCCTGCAACACCCCAGAAGACCACATCAAAAGGATAGTTCAGCCAACCAGTCATACTTCCTTTTTTTCATTCCTAATTAAGCATTAAACCTTTGTATTAAACATCTATTAACTGGTAATGTTTAGGTTAAGGTATCCTAAAGGCATCCTAAGATGACTTATATGGATGTGTCACTTCCTTGTATTGGTTGAACCGAGCTTTCCTTCCTGCAATAAAATATGTGAAAGAAAAAAAGCTCTTATCTACTGTCACTAGGATAATAAAATTAGTCAATGGGCAATACTCCCAGATAGGCACGGCTGGCTCGCATCCTTTTCTTCTGCCAGAACTATTTTTTGCTAAGTGTTGCTATTTAGAGTCATGACATAGCACTCAGGAAGGCACCAAGGCACCCACATGTACTTGACTTTGCCTCCAGAGATGAAATACCCTGGACATGTTCATGGTCCTCAATGATTTGTGTCACAGGTGAATGTTCAGTGTGCTGCATGTGCCTCCCCAGGCAAGGTGCTGTGTCCTGACCCACCTTGGTCTCCAAAAAGGTGTTGGCCATGCAGTAGCAGCTTGAGACTGCACCTGAAGGCAGGGGAGCAGGGAGCGATGGCTGTCATTGCTGTGGAAGGACCCAGACAGCCCAGGCAGGGAGGCTATGGATCCCCATCACCTTCCTCTGCCATCAGACACTGTGTACAGGAAAGGGTGGACCCTCATTACCCGGGTGATTGCGAGGAAGCCTCCACTGTCACTTCCTAAGTCGAGATGATGTTAATATCACATTCCTCCAGCACTCATCTGTGTGCATGTCGGTAAATATTAAACCTGGTGAGGCATGAATGACCTTCCTCCTCCTCCTCCTTGCTCAGCTCCCCTCAGAGCCCAGCCCTGGTGGTGCACTGGGCTCAGGTCCATATTGCTCCCTACCCTCTTCTACCCTATGGGAGAGCCAGGGCCAGGGTGAGGGGAGGGTGGTGCACAAGAAGATACTGATGGAGGGTTGGGTTGTTTTTCCTTAGGCTGGCACAGGGCACTTCTACATCATCTGCAGGGCAGCCCAGGAGGGCAGTGGTACACAAGGCAAGCAAAGGCATCTTACATCTCCTCTGTCGCTTGCTCCGGAGCTCGCATTCTTGTGCCTTCCTTCAGCCTGCTGCAGAAATCCTCATCTATTTGGACTCCAGGGTAAGGAGAGGCACCTGCAGGTGACATTGGGAGAACATATACATGCCTTGAGCACCTGTGACTTAGCTGTGGGCCCATGCATCTCCCTCAAACACTTGGGGTGTGCAGCATCAGGCTGCAGAGCTGAGGGTCAGGACTGCCCCCCTGCAAGGTCTGGCCCTGCTGGGTGCCACAGACGGGGAATTACTGCAGGGGGATGGGGGCAAGATCAAGACCACAACTATTGGTGGTGCTTTCCTGGCCTGAATAGAAAAAGTACACATGAATTTGATTTGAACACTATGCCTTGAAAAGTCAAGTCTGATCTTTCTATTGGTTTGGACTACACCAAATTCTAATGAGCACAGTATTAACAAACCCCAAATGCTCAAAATCTCCATGAAAAATTTGAAATAATTGTTTTAAATCAGATCACAGTACATTTGCATTGTTTTTCTATTTTCTGTGTTTTTCAGATGCAGCCTGATTGTATTGTTGGCCTTTTTTTTTTTTTTTTCTGTAGACAAAAAAAAGTCAGGAAAAGGGAAAACGAAAGGGGAAAAAAAAAAGACCTTTCATAGTCAGAGAGTCACCAGGCTGAAAGAGCTGAGGCTTTAAGAAAAAAATAGCAGGTATTATGAGGCTGACCACAAAATCACAAGAGTTGGCAGGCTGAGCAACAACATGAATTTAAACTAATAAATGATTGATTGTCCTGAGAATTGTATAGTATTGTTTCCTCTGCTGTTTGCCTCTTTTGTCAGCCTCTATGTTGAACTCAATTAAGATTCTTCTATTCTGGCAGTCATCGTTGTTCCCACTCAGTGTACATCTTGTATCCTGCCCTTTCCACATGAAAGAAAGGGGGGGAAAAAAGGCTTCACTGGGTTTTAATTTCAGATTGCATGCTCTAGTTCGTCCTGTGGCATCAGTGCAGAGGCTTTTCACCTGCTGTGTCCAGTAACCTGAGTGAGGGGGGTGCTGGATCCCTCCTGGGCTGGGGGGACCTCTTGGACATGGGCTAGAAATGGAGGTGACAGAATCTGAGACTTGCAAACTGTGTGTTTGGCTCCCTTGCTCCCACAAGAGGAATAACAAGCTTTTGAGAGAGCACCCAGCTCATGGCACTGGGTGTCTTGAATGCTGTCTGTGACACAGGAGGTGATGCCTTGGTCTTGGGCAGCTGACAACCCAGAATCACAGCTCTGTGCTATCCCAGAGGGTTCCACTTTCAATTAAAATGCTTTAAAAATTGCCTGATTTTCCTAGCTAGTGCCATCAGTCAAACAAAGCACTGTGACTGCTCTGGCTGTGCTGCCCTGTATCCTCTATGAAGGCTTTCTACAGTGAAAAGAGGGAATCTTAGGTTTTGCCCATGGCAGAAAGTGGCGGTAAAGTTCTCGGACAGCTGTGCTATCCTTTAAGGCTTTTAGCTTGGCAAATGAGCTTTCAGTGCCCTTAAAAGGACCAAAATTTCTAGTTCACAGGGGCATGATAATCCCTCTGGCTCTACCCACACATCCCACTTCTGACTGATTTAGGTCTTTCTGAAACACCTGGCAAAACATCATTGAAGGTAATGGATGTTTTCCCCAAGCTGCAGTCCCCACTCCTATCAAGCTCCTGGGGTGCAGAGTTAACATACCCAAGGAAAATATCTCCCACAGCAAGACCCCATAGGACCACACGTCGCTTTTTGTATTGTAGATTTTATCAAATATGGATTCAGGAGCCATCCACTTGAGAGGAAGTCGAGCCTGGAGTAAAAGGGACAAATCTGACTATTATTTTCAAAGCCTGAAAGATTTTAATCATAGATGAATCCACTATATATTGTTATGTAAATAATTACCATTCAAGCAGGAACCTGTGGGATTTCCTTTCAGGCAGTCAAGATAAACACATACTCATTCATACACTTAACAAATTGTTGGAGTAAAAGGCTGTTTTTAAAAAATGTGTGGCACAAAACACCAGACATTGGAAACCTGTGATCAGGCCTTTGGTTTACAGGGATGTGGGGGTGTGTGGGAGCAGAGGTCTCTTGCCAGCATCATAGAGATAGGGCAGAAAGCCCTGCATCCAAGCACCAACCATTCTCTAATGGTGTTGTGTGGAGGCTTGTGGGCATATTAGGATGCCCTGGAGGGAAGCCCCCTAGGCTTTGGCTTCTCCCATGGAAGCCCAAGGACCACATGTCAGTTACCCCAGTAACACTCCCCCTGTTTGCCTTGTGTGGCCATGTTCTGTGTACCCTGTAACCCCACTGGCAGTCGGCCCGCTGGCCGGCTCACCCCCCAGTTTGCCAGGCGAGGTTATGTTCTAGCGAGCTCCCCTCTCTCTGTACCCCCGTTGGTTTGTTCCCCTGTTCATCTCCCCTGGCCGCTCTCCCTGTTGGTGAATGTGTCTGTCTCCCCGCCTGCCCTCTCCGCTCACTGGTCGCTGCGGCTTGGCTCCGCCCCCTCTGTACTTGCATATAACCCTGGATCCTCCATTCCACGTGGTTCTTTGTTACTGGCTTCTTCAGCACATGGATACAATAAACTGTGGCTGGAATACCATACACAGGAGCCCCTCCTGCCTCTGTCACCTTTATTATAACATCCAGCCGCGTGTGCAAGTTGGCGCGCACCCCTCTGCCCAACTGGGGCATCCTCGCCCATGGAGACGGTTGTGGGAAGGTAGCAGTGCCGAGCCGCCCAAGCCACGCTGCTACAGTGTTGGAGATATTCTCGGGGAAATTTTCAGAGCCAGAATTGCAGTACACCAGCAACCCTTGAAGTCCCCTCAGCACAGCTTGTTAGGGTTTCCTGAGCAGCACCAAAGCTATGGGAACATTTCCCAGCTACTTTGCGATGCTGTAAACCCTGTAAGCTATTTACAAATGTGGGAATAGCAGGCAGGTGGGTGAGACCTCCAGAAAGAGACTCTGTGCATGACTCCAGTGCCCACACCAAATTCCCATGGCATGGGTGGGTGCAGGCACAGTTTGCTGGCCCAGCCCTTCACAGCAGGGCTGGCAGGGCATTCACTGCCTGCTTTCTGCAGAGGCAAAACAACAACAACAACAACAAAGGTGCTGGAGGAGCAAGTTCTACTCAGCTGCACGGGGCACCACGAGCAGGGCTTGGCCCTGGCATGGGAGCACTGTGGGCTACGCATCTTTTTTTGGAGGGACTGTTTTCCTGGAAGGAAGTTTACTGAGTAAAGTGGTTATGGCGAGCCAGCCAAGAAATGCCTAATAAACAAAGTATTAACAGGGCAAAGCTGTGAAGCAGTTAGCATGCCTAAGTCTTATGCCTGAGGATAGAAATGCTTCCTGGACCCACAACACATCTGGACAGCTCATCTCCATATAAAAATCGTGACAGCTTTTGAGCTCTTAAATTTGGGAAATGTGAACGTCTACGGAAAATTTTGGTGGACAGTTTGAAATGACATGTTATAAACATTTGGGTAAATAAAAAATATCTTGACTTACATCTCCTTTTCTCACATAATCAGGATTCTTATAAATATCTCTTGCAAGGCCAAAATCACAGATCTTCACAACATTGTTCTCAGATAAAAGGATGTTTCTGGCTGCCAGGTCACGATGAATGCACTATAATAAAACAATGTCACAATCAAACTGCATTTCCTTATTCCTGCCCACAAATTTCCTGTGTCCCATATCCTTTAAAATTTATTATTATTATTATTATTAATTTAATTTAATTTAATTTTTTAGGGGAGTTTTCTGTAGTTTACATGAAGTTACTGTAAACAGCAGTAATTATTAAAAAAAATAATAAAATTTCTAAGTCCAGAAAGTGATAAATTTTTAAGCCCTTTGACATTTGCAGGGAAAGAGCTGAATCATTTGGAGCTCCCTAATATATGCTGAAATTAAGGAAAAACCTACCACACCCGAAAGATCTTCCCCACATGAATGAGCTTGACCCACTGCCTTCAGTCATGATCCTGTGTTTATGGACTATGGATACTTGAATAAACACAGTTATATTTATAATGCCAAGAGGAAAACAGCTCTTCCTTTGGGATCTTTCCCAAGGAAGGTGTTACTACAATGTAGACATTATTTCACCTCTGAATCCTGTCCTTCTGCAGTGAAAAACCCTCAGTGCGAAACTTACCTTTCTGGAGGAGAGGAACTCCATGCCTCTGGCCACCTGAAAGCTGTAAGAGATCAGGTCCTCCAGAGTGAGGGGCAACTTGTACAGGTCATCAGCATCTGCAGAGGTGGAAAGCAGTGTTTGTTACAAAGATGGCTCACAGGCAGTGGTTTTCCCCCTTTCTTACAGACCCCATTATTCCCATAAATTCAGTCTTCATGGAAGGGTATTTGAAGGTCAACCCACTGTCATTGGAAACAAAAATAGTCTACACCCCGTGCTTTGGACAGTGCTGTGCTTTCCCCAAAGATAAGGAGCAGTCAGAAGGAACAATCACATTTTCCTCTCAGATTTAGTAATCCTGGAAATAATATTTTTTTAAATCTTCTGCCCTCTGGACATGACCCTCTGAGCATCTCTCATGGATGTTTATTAGGGTGATAAATGAGGAAAAAAATTTCAGGGATTCACAGTATGTTGTAAAAATACCACAGTCCGTGTAGGGACAGGAAGGAATTAATACCTACCCTCCTCATCCTCCTCCACATCACTCAGACTTTTATCTTCCTGGAACCCAGAGCTCCCAAAGCTCTTGCTGCTGGTGACACTGGCCAGCCTTTGTTTTTTGCTTTCCACTGGCTCAATATCTTTTTGCTCTTTCATTGTCTCTCCCTGCAGAGAGGAGTCCTTCAAACAAACAGAGAAGAGGTGCTACATCAGGAGGGGGTGGGGAAGGAACCAAGCCAGACTGCTGTTGCCAGGGGGCTGGTGGTCTGTGGCATGGGTGGTTACATCTCTCATGGGCAGGGGTGTCTAGTGCCACTGTGGTGGGCAGGGCTGGTGGCAGGGCTGTGCTCCACCAAGGTCGTCATCCCCAGAGGGCAGAAACGTGGTGGCTTGGGAGCACCATCACAATTTTGGGGTAACCAGGGCAGTGGGCTATCTGTGCCACAGTGAGGATTTGCAGGGTGTATGGATGGACCTGTCTGCTGGGCTGTGGTTCATCTGAGTCTGAAATAAGACATCTGAAAGGGCCCACTTCTCTCCAGCAGACAGAGAAGGAGAATGAGGAAGTGGGTTGGGAAGGTTGTGCCCACAATGCAGGTATCCCAGACCTCTCAAACATCAGCTTTTTGTCCCAACCTGCTTAAGACATCTGCCTCTATGTCCCTGCACAGGGTTTGGTGTGGGCTTGTAAGACCTTCCCATACGGAGCAAGGGCACTTGGTGTTTGAAACACAGCTGCTGTTGGAAGTGACTGCCTCTCTTCAATGCCTTTATCCAATGCTTTCTTCTTATGGCCAGTGAGGTGTTGGTTTAATGGGACACATGCAACACTGTTTGGAAAAAACTCTCACTGCTACTTGTAGAGCAACCTCACTGCCTGGCCATACTCTTGCCCCCTCTTACTTTTCCTCGTATCCTGCAACCATCTCTATTCCCTGTTCATGCTGATGCAGAGCCAAACTTCCACCTCCTTCCTGCCCGGACAACCTTCCCAAGGATGCTGGAGCACTGGGTGTGGGAAGGGGGTATGGGAGTGACTCAGCTCAGGATGGGCCCTGCCCAGTACTCCCTGGTGAGCATCCGATTCCAACAACCACGTGTAGGAGGAGCCAGCTGGTGTGTCTTATGTGGAGTACAACATGGACAGCCTTGGGAACAGACACTCTGTAAAAGCCTTTTAGAGGGGGATGTCCTCCCAAGTGGGCTCTTCCACAGAACCCTCCTGAAAAAAACCTTGAGATGCTGCTGAGCTTTTGGTACATCTGAGCAGAGGTTTTGAGACCTGCTGTTCTGTATCCAGGCTCCTAAGTCTCATTTCAGAGGCTAGGATCCTTTGGAGAATTTTTCTGGAACAATTTGAATTTTCTGGGACATTTGGATTTAGGTTTGTAATAAGAAGCATATAATGAATTTGATTCAGACAGCTGTGGGATGTGAGGACAAGACTCTAATCTCTTTTCCTCTTGATAGGTCTTCTCCTCACACAATAATAAGATTACTTGTAAATCTCTGAATATTAGGGTATCTTGGGACATGAGATTTAATTGGTATCCTCTTGTTTATGCTCCCAGCAGTAGTGAAAGCAGGGGGCAAAACCACTTCCTGTGGCTTTGGTGACGCCAAGTTCACCAGGAATGGGTTCATCAGGAGCTGGGCAAGAGCATGTGGGGACACTTTGGATAGGATTGACTTCCCGTTGCTGTAGATAGCTCCAGCCAAATTAGTCACAGCAGTCTCCTTGCACAGTCAGGGAGAGAGGTGAATCCTTTCTTGGCACAACACATCCCACACCAAATATTAATATAGGTCAGGTGAACATCACCCAAAAATCATTTCTCTCCTTTGGTAGAAGGGAGTCTGAGGAGACCAGCTTAGAGCTGAGGTCTACACTACCAACACTTAGGTCAGGTAAGATGAACCCTACCAGGACCATCTGCCTCCTCACCTTGTTAGGGCAGAAAAGGTTCCTTTTGCTCTTCAGATAGTTTGATAGATTCCCATACTTGCAGTATTCAACAATCACCATCAGAGGCCCTGGGCAATAAAATAAAAAAAAAAATCATTTTGAACAGTGTAAAGCAATAAAAGGTGGTATCAGTTCTGAGAAAGAGAGCTTTTCATGCCCATAACAACAACTCAAGTCCAGAATAACTAGAAACATGTCCTAAGAAGTAGAAGGCTGCTTGAAGGACACTGGACATTATCAAAACAATACTGCTTCTGGAAGTTAAGGCAGGGCCTAATTTTTGAAAGCTGGGTCTTGAATCTGGGTCCTGAGGGACCCTCTGTTTTCTCTTTGGGCAGTTCAGACTGGAGTTCTGCAGCCCACACACACTTGTTGAACTAAAATAGGTGACATATCTAAAACAAACAATCTCCCATACTGGTCTTTCGATTTTCTTAGTGTAATATCATGAAGGATTTTACAACAGCTGCATTGTGATTCGTAGTTCAGGGCCAGCAGCTAATATCCCTTGTTCCCAGACTTTCCAGATGATGTTTAACTTGAGCTTGAGCAGTGGAGTGAGTGAGATAAAGGACAGCAAGTGGCATGTTCCTAAGTTCACACTTCACACGTAAATATGAAAAGAGACTTTAAATAGAGGAAATGTTTAATCACTTCATTATATAACTAAAAATCTCTTTTCCTCTTTTTTTTCCACCAACTACAGGATGAGCTTGAATATTAAAAGTTACTAACTTGACCTCTGAAAGAAAAATACCATGGGTCGCTGGCTGTTATTGGGAGATAATCCAAACCCATTTTCAGAGCAGTGCAGATTTTTTACCTCCATTTTTTGTGCAAGCTCCCAGCAAATTCACAATGTTGAGATGATGACCGATGTGGATTAGGATTTTCAGCTCAGTCATCAGTGCTTTGTACTCACTTGCTGTGGCCCCTTCTGTAAACACAAAATAAAAAGTCAATGTGAAAAGTCAAAGTACTGGTCCTGCTGAGCTTTACCACTTCTCATTACTTTCCATTGAAATAACCTCCATTACTGGATGTACCTCTTGTGTTGGTGTTCTCTCTCTGTTCCTCCCTGCTCAGTATCCTCTTGGTTGCAATTAAACCCATAAAAAGAGTCAGGCACCCAACTTCCTCCCAGTAGACTCTATTATATTTAGAGCTGAGAGAAATTTTTTTCACATGAATAGTTCTGACGTTTCAGCCAAAAAATTGAAAGAACAAATAAAAAGGGATTTCAAGATAACAATTAACTCTATCTAGAACTGGTTTCATCTGACCTGACTTCAGTTATCTAAGGGTTATATTGTAGCCTGAACTAATCAACATCTTAAGGGGTCGGTGGCAAGAGCAAAGTATTTCCAGAAGCTGATGCAGCCGTCAACTTTAGCCATCTGTATAAGGAAAAGATGGACCCCTTGATGATGCCTGTCTGGTTCTGTTCATTATATAGGAAGCCTGGAGACAGATCAGGGAAGTAAATATTAATTGGTTAAAGTGAAGTGACTGCATCTCACCCTTACCAGTCATGGCCAATAATAGCAGTAATGACATAAGAAGTCCCTCAAATAAACCCAAAACATTCTATTTAGTGTTGAGTGAAACTTTTCATTTCCCCTGTACAAATTTTTTTCCTGCAGAATTTAATTTTTTTAAGAAAACAAGAAAAAACCCATATTGCTTTGTGCAGGCCGAAAAGGAGTTTTTCAGTTTAGTGACACCAAGAGCAGGAAGAACAGTCCAGTGGAAAAAACCCTAGAGCTAGGTCTTAAAGGGCTTGGTTTCAACATCTGAATGGAAAGAGTTTTTCTTGGTATCCCAAACAAATCTTGTCTTCTATTGGTGACCCTCTATTTGCTTGTATGAGTGGTGACACTTCCCCTCCTCTACATGGGAATTCTGTGACGATAAAGCTTATGAATGACTGCCAAGTTCCTGGATAATCGAGTGAGGACAAAAGTAATGAGGCAGATCTCCCCACGCTTTAGGTGAGATACTGAAAACACCTACAGAAGATCTGGTCACCACTGGCTCTCTTCATTGTCTGCAGAGCTGAACAAGGACTCAGCTCCCCATAAGCAGGGGTATGACTCCAGGTGGGCTGAACTGTTGTTTCTCACCACCGCCACTGAAGGGCATTTGAGTGACTAACTCAGATACAAGCATCTGCTCTGCACATGCACACGTGAATCCCACCAGGAAGACTTCTTGTAGCTGCCATCTGCTCCCATCTATTCCAGGAGCACCCACTCCTCCTTGGTGGTGCTGGCTGGCACAAGAAGCCTGCTGAGGTACATAAAGAAACTTGAACCCAGCAGACCACTCCAAGGGCTGGAATTGACTTGTACACATCTCCTGATAAATGATAAGTAAGCATATGTGAAGCTAGGAGTCACTGGCTAAGATGGATTTATTCAAATTATGCTTGAACAGAGTCAACTGAGAGCATCTGGGATCCAAGCGCGATACTGGCAGAATAGGGGATGTGTACTGGCAGAGACACAACACCAGAAAGGATTTCGGGATTAAGAGAGATAAGCAGTGCAGCATAAACTCCTGGGACAATGCAGAAAGAAAGCCTGCTATGATCCTTCCACATAAAAGGAAGGGAAAGCTCAATACATAAGAAGGGATGCCACCGGGACTTTGGGTTAGGGAATTCAATCACAGCTGCTACAAGCTATGACTGAATATCATCCTGCTTGCTAATGTCCCAAGCGCCCTCTTCAAATTAATGAGGGGGTTCTGTCCTTTCTGCTCCAATGAGAAAGGTGGCTGTGAACAGCTAGGGGATGATTTTACTTTGAGATGAGCACTGGTGTGTGAACAGTGCTGGAAAATCCATTGTACAAACTGGGAATCAGCGTCCTAAGCCCTGTGTGATGAGCCTGCAGCCAGTTCAAAGGGGACACTCCTGCACGACACCACCAAGATTTAAACTGCTCAATGTGTTTAGCTTAATAAAAGGGCCTTCATGAAGAAAAAACATTATAAAATCCAATGGAGAACATTAGAATGAATGTCATCTTGTTTTAAGATGTAAGATGATTATTCCTTGGAACTAATGACAAAGGAAAATACAAAAGCTTTCATCCAAGTGTCTTCACATCAAGGTGGATACCTTATACTTCAGCTAAATTTCTTTTGCAGCATTTGGTATAGGGTCAGTCTAGCATAATGGTATGACTTTTTACTGTGAATGCAATTTTTATTTCATAGCTCTGCAATTTCATTTGTGGTGGACCTGAAATTTGATTTGTACACATTTTGGAGGTGTCAAAGAGTTATTGTGGAAAGCTTTTGCTTTTGACAGAATCGCATAAAAATGCACCACTATGTAGGGCCTAATTTTTTCCAACGCAGCTTTTCAGCAAGATACCTTTCAGCATTTTCACAGCAACTATTCTGCATGTTGGTGATTTCCTAATTCCAAAGGCAGATGCTTGTACCACCTTTCCAAAAGCTCCATGTCCAAGAGACTTTCCTGTAAAGAAAATAAAGTGGACAGATACATCTTGGTAAAAAATGGAATCTTGTCAGCAAATGGCTTCATAGATCATGAACTGAAAAATGTACTTTCCAGTGAGTCCTATAGTTATATTTCCAACATATAGCTGGTTTAGGTTTTTTGATTTGTTGGGTTTTTTTTAAAAATAAGCAGTCAAACGAGAAGACAGAGTCATCAGAGAGAGCAAGTGATGGGAGTGAAAATATCACTAAATGAATGCAACCATTCAGTGGAGGTACACTGGCTTCAAACCTGATTTTTTCAGTCTAGCTCTGCCAGAGAAAGATTTTGCTTCTCTTTTTCCTGAGCACACTGCACCATGCAGCAGCCTGTGGTGCTGCCAGTTATGTCCTCAATGACACAGACTCTCTGCCCCTTTGACAATGTGTTCACATGGACAGCTCTGGTTGCCTCTGCCCTTCTACACTGGCTGTCAAAGGCTTGGTCAAGGAGATCTTGTCAACATATCAGCTAGCAATAAGTTTTATTTCCAAGTAACTATTTTCAGATTGCTTTTGTGCTTCACCTTCAGCAGAACCCAGGTACCAAAGTGGCTAACAAGAGTATGGCAGCAGGATCTGTGGTGTAGAGAAGAGCAGAAAATAACAGTCAGCTTTTCATATAAAAGCAAATGATAATATATGCCATATATTTATTTCTCAGATACATACATGTGACATGACCATCTCCATAGGACAACTTCCTATTCCTGTGATGAACACCTGTTTGACTAGCTCTCACATGGACATCTATCTTCTTGGTATCTGAGTGAGACATGAATACCACTCAGATACTTGCAAGCAGAGAAAAAGAGCTGCTGTCTGTTCTAAATTAAATCAATACTGCCTTTTATATTTGTATATTGTATCTAAACTGTACTTCTCAGTATGTCTGTCAGTAGAAGCAAATAGCATGTGTTATCAAAGCAATGGAGACGTGAAGTGGAATATGCTAAGCCAAAAAAACCCAGGAAAATTATTTCCACCCTAGATGTAGAAAAGTGTTGTAATTTTTTACAGCAAATAAAAACCACAAAGAACTTGATCTACATGACTGAAAGTATCAATAAACTGACCTTGGTTTGTGAAGAGCTTAGTGTTTAATAGAGAAACACAGATGAATCAGCATGTGTCTAAGAACCTACTGTCCCCTTTTTCAGTTACTGCATATAGATTTTTCATTCAGCAGATGTATAAGAGAAGCGACATTAAGACTCAAGTCTCAGTTTTCTTAGTGAGTAGATGATTTTAGTCCTTATTGGACTGTTCATGGTTTCTACATAAAGAACTTGAAATTTGAGGTCCTATAAAAGTCATCATACCTTAGTTTAATCCATAGCTTTAATCTAATTTTCATCACTGTTAATTCACTTCCCACATCATGATAACCTACTTAGTCACCACGTGGAAAACACACCAGTTCATAAAGCTGCACAAAACTGCTAACCTTTCATAAAGGAGAATGAACACTGGAAACAGCACTTCCTTCTCTAAACAGAGGTGTGATTCAATGGGAAACTGTAATAACACTCATCTTTGCTGCTCTGCTATTGTTTGCACCATGCTGAATGGTAGCACAGGACAGGGCTGCTTTAACTTTTCAGCATGTAGCTCAAAACTCCACAGTTTAGTATGCAATTGTGGCTATGGCTGTTCTTGCCAAAGCCCATTACATTGACACACAAAGTAACTACAAAATTATTAAACAGAGGAATATTAAGTCGCCCAACCATCTGAGCAGTCAGCTTGTCATAGCCTTTGAGCAGCTACAGTGGTTATGTTTGGGGTAATGCTCAGGTATGTAATGTTGCAGCATTTAGATCCAGCCCAATGAAGCAATATGCTCTACTTAAGTTTTCCACACTTGACTTGAATTTACTGGGCCACTCAGAATGCATTAAAATGAACATATGCCTCAGTCAAGGAGTTTTGGATGAGGAGGTTTTCCTTTCAGTCCCATTTTAGCAGGGTCCTTCAAACATGTCAATTGCTGGACTGGGGCACTAGCAAAGACACTTGCAGACACCATGCCCCATGTCTGTGGGAAGGTACAGGCTCAAAGGTGTGTTCATATCTCAGGTTCTTTGCCATGGTTTGAGTCATCTGGGTTTTCTCCACATGTGGCTTCACATTTTCCATTACGTTACATAGGACAGCTGTGCACGTGCAGAAGGAGAGTGGGAAGTGCTGGTGCTCAGTGCCAGCACCATGGGCTTGCAGCCACACTCCCCCAGGTTCTGCATCCCAACATCAGAACTGTGTCACCTCTCCAGGTTGGGAAGGTCAAGCCCAAGGGTAAGGCGAGAAGTGCATGATAGCTCAGCTAACACAATGTGTTATCGCTGACCATGCTGAGAGTGATTTATAGCACCAGCATTTTTCTGCCTAATGAAAAGATAACATTTTACTCTCAGTGAGACTAATCTATGCTGAATGTTAATTACTCTGACTTCAGTGATGCCCATATGAAATTTTCTGTAATGTCTGTACCTCTTACAGATAAAGGGGGAGTCCTGTTATATAAGCATTGCATCACAGCTGTGGGCTGTGTGTATGCCTTTTGGAGGAACACACAGCAAAAGAGATGTGGACTGAAAGGAGAGACTTCTTTGCAAAAGTTGTAATAAATATGTGTCCTGGAGGATAAGTAGGTGGAAAGAGAAAAACAGTTGCATCAAATGCTGGAAGGGGTTGCATTTCTAAGTAAAAATATTTTTTAAAAACCATAGAAGCACCTTTTGTGTTTGTGAGACACTAATCCTCAGAGACTGCCAAGGTTACTCAAAGACTGAGCCAACTGCCATGTAAGCAGCACTTGCACTGAGCTAATCTAGCATACTGCACATACACAACTTTTTCAAATCTGGTTCTCATTCATTGTCAGCATTCTTTATTTGTTTATACCAGTTCTTCCACATTTAACTCATTCTCTGGTCATCATTCATCACCTCTGGACTCCAAACACCAACCCTGCAAGGCATGGGTTTTTCCTTGGTGTTTACATTCCATTTCTGCTTGTTTCTTTCCCAGTGGTCACATTGTCTGAACATCAGGCTCTTGGTCCATCATTGTAAGAAAATTGTCTGAAGATTGAAGTCACTCCAGCCTAAGGTTCCAGGATTCCCAATATTGTGTATGACAATTATAAATTGAGAGCACTATATTTCAGCTGTACTTATCCACATCTGGTCACCTTATGTCTTCTGGCAGGAAAATTAAGTGTGATCCTAATTTTGCACGTGTTAACCAAGCTCTGTCCCTGATACCCGGAAGACGGGAGGAATCTGTTACAGCTCCTAACTAAAACGTAAGGATTTTCTAGACCTTGCTGTAGGACAAATGTAATGCATGCCTGAAAGAACAAGCAGCACTATAGCAACAAGGCTGAGCTTATCACTGACATTTTAATGTTGACCTTCTTGCTAAAATCTGTGTGGTTTCTGGAGGGATCAACTTCAGAAAATATGGTCCCTTCCTCCCTTCCCTTCTCATCAGCCCCACACTAGGCTTAATTAGGAATGGTCCCAAACCCATGCCTTTTTCTGGGACATCTGTAGGGAGCTGGCTGTAGGTTTAAAGTTTTCAAGGATATTTATTTATGCATGGACTTTCATGTCACATTCTTGCACTTTATGGTGCAATAACAAGAATATTTATAAAACTGCAGCACAAAGGGAAAACAAGGAGATTGTGCTGGAGAAAGAAGGAGAGGGAGAAACAGGAAGGGGTGCAGGATGGATTATGAGGACCCAGTTCTGCACAGGGTTTTTTCCAAGTTTCCAAATTGAAGAAAAGGAAGAAAACCGTAGAATCATAGAACATCCTGAGCTGGAAGGGACCCACAATGATCATCCTTGTAGATGATCCTGGCCCTGGACAGCACTACTTCAAGTAGCACACCCATGTGCGTGTAAGTGTTTCTAGATGTGTCTTGAACTCTGTCAGGCTTGGTGCTGTGACCACTTCCCTGGGGAGCCTGTTCCAGTGCCCGACCACCCACTGGGTGAAGAATCTTTCCCTAATATCCAACTTAAACCTCTCCTGATACAGTTTCAGGCCATTCCCTTGGGTCTTGTCACTGGTCACCACAGGGAAGAGATCAGTGCTTTCCCCTCCTCTTCCCTTTCATGAGGAAGTTGCAGACGTGCAATGAGGCCTCCCCTCAGTCTCCAGTTCTCCAGCCTGAACAGACCAAGAGACCTCAGCTGCTCCTCATACAGCTTCCCCTCCATATCCTTCACCATTATTATACTGAATCACCAAAATTACAGTAAATGCCAAAGGTCAGGCTCCTGAGTCTAGAGAGAGAAACATCGGAGCTGGCAGTCTTTGGTTGCCCTTTTTGTGTCATGTTTTAAGTAAATCGGTTTCCAAAATATAGAATGCATCATTCTTGTCTATATTCTTCTTCTGTGGCCAGGTGGCCAACTTAATAGAAGAGGGAAAGGCTGTGGATGCTGTCTACCTGGACCTTAGTAAAGCCTTTGTCACTGTCTCCCACCACTTTTTCCTGGAGTGAACAGGTAGATTATTCATGGTTGGAATTCATCTTAAGGGTCTTTTCCAACCAAAATGATCTCATGGTTCTATTTTCATTTTCCTATATGGCGTCCAAATATACATGTGAAAAGTCAGGTAGACATGGTTGGTCAGTCCTAAAGGCTGTGCTCAGTCCTAAAGATCAGTGCTCTCAGTGTGGAATAGATCACACCAAACCTGGCAGTACGTTGTGCTGTGTGCCTAGAACACACTCAGCTCCTCTTTACCCACAGTACAGGTGCATCTTATTCCATCAATGCAAACCCTACATGAACTATTCCAATATTACCTAGTTTAAGCCTTTCTCTTGCAATTTCCCACTTGCTGGTATCATAAGGTAGACGTTCACATTGCTCATCTAAGGGGACTTCATCGGGATCCATTATGATTGACAGGCAATGGTTGGGCTTCATTTCAGAGGAACGAGGCTAGAAAACAAAGAATATTGCAAAAATGAAATAGAGGATAAGGGTATCTGTCAGCATCTTCTTGTTGGAATCAAGGGCTCCAAGTTCATTCTGTTCACAAGGCTGCTTGTTTCACTGCACAGTGGATGGTTTGATTAAGCTCTCTTTGGCTTTTTGATATATTGCAAGAGTTTTTATATAAAAGAAACTCCTTCCTCTAGCTTTTCTCCCATGTGACATACCAGTTTCTTCAATGAAATCCATGTGGGTCTGTATTAACACATGGTGTTATGACACAGGCCCTGTGCACAGTTCAGGAGAAATACTTTCAGCAAGTGACTAAACATTGCTGATAAAAATAACTTTCCTTCATGATTGTGCAAAGCAAAAAGTGGCCACATGCAACAGATGACGTTCTACTGCCAGTGTTTATTTGTTCCATATATCCCTCAAAGATAGGTCATATGTGGTTAGAACTTATGCAAGACAAGTCGTCAGGACACTGGACATTATACATTTCAAAAATTGCTGACAAATTTTTAGGATTTTTTATTTCTTTGGTATCATTTCTGAAAAATTTACTCAAACCACTGGAGTCTGGAGGAATTTATAAACAGCCAGACTGAAACATATAATCTAAAACATAAAATTTCAAATTAATTTGCCAGTTTAATCTCTCCTGAGAAAATGGATTATCCACTTCACTTGAGAAATATAAGGAAAGATGAACCTGATCTGAAAGTTTCTTGCAGTTCATCCATTTTGAAATACATGTTCCTTCAAAGAGGATCAAGAGCCATTCTAATCCACTGGACTTTTCTTGACACAGCAGTATTTATATTTCTATAGAATGCCCTGATGCTTGGGAAAAAGTCAGGAGGCTTAAAGCCTGGCTCCAAACCATCCACGAAGTCTGGAAAGGGGATGGATAAGTGGGAGATGGGTAGAAATAGAAACTCGTGTGGTGCTCCAGAAAGGGCATTTCTAGATGGAGATGTGTGTACAAGAGTGCTCCTACCCATCACATCAGAAGAGCTTTTAAGTGGACCCATCCCAGAAAAAGCAATAGGGGAGTGGAAAATTCAGTTTCCCACAGTTCTTTCTTTAGATGAACTCAATATCAAATTTTTGGCACAATTAGAGATTTGAAGCAGGATTTTCAATTATGAAAAATTGTTAAGAATATAATCTGTCCCTGTGTGCATCACAGAGAAGCTTAAAGAAGAGCATATTTTTTTCCCTGTTGTGCCAACATAATTTGCATATAAAATTCAATTCAGAGCTAATTCCAGATATAAATCTTTGAGAGCAAGGGTTTATAAGAGAAACAGAGAGAAAACAATAAACATAGATTAACACTAGCTGGAAAGGCTCATCTGGAATGTTGCCTTAACCTGTCATTTAGTTAAAGTCCCTTGTTCTACAGCGATGATGATATTTTTATTATCTTTTAACAATCTAACAAGTTTTGGTCTCATGAAAAAAAAATCTGCAACCCCTTGCTACATTTAAATCTTACTTTTTCCCAAGATTTGCAGTCATGTTATAATTTGCTTCATCATTACTGTTGAGCATCTCATACTGGTCCCACTTGCCTTGTAATTTCTCTTACAGCTATGAAGTTTCTCCACAACTTCAGCTGACCTCTGCTTTCCTTTCCCCCCAAACTCCAACGCATGTCTCCACACTGAAGCTAGCAGCAGTAGGAACGCCGGCAGAGCGACTGCTGCCATATCGCCCTGATTTGGAGGTCTGGCGCTGCTTTCCCATCAGTCAATAAAAGTTCTCAGTACCCAAGCTAAGATACTGGCAGGCCTTAGTGCATGTTGAGACAAAATGGTGCATCAGGCTGCAGTGGACCTTTAGCAACCATCCCTCAGCCAGCTGGGACACACCCAGCTGTGGTGGCTGTGAGCAGATCCCTGTGGTGCTGCGCTGGGATAACACTGGGCTGGTGGTGGTGTGGGAGTGAGGAGAGGGGGGCACGCAGCCATTTCTCAGCTCGTGTCTTGCAGTACCACACCACCTTCTCTCAAATCCTTCTGCTCCTACAGGTCACACTGACATCTTTCTGCATGACTGAGGAGTTGTATTTTCTGCTTGGGAAAGCTGCTGTGCTTTAACCTGCACACACCATACAATGCAAAAAGGGGTTTTAAACCATCACAGTCAGCCTTGGACAAGAAGGAGGGTCAGCTGCAGGGGCAGTTAAAGTTATCATGTTGGTACAGGATCATCTGCTCTAGAAGCTGCACCATCAAAACTCCTTCAGTAAAATATGACTTTGGAAGTGATGTAATTATACCAGACACTGTGTGAACCAGACCCCAGCACATTCTGTGAAGATCTGTCATTCCCACTCACTCAGATCTTCAAAGACATTAAGATGCCAAATCCCCAGAGTTTTTATAAGGGAATGAAGATGCCTTTGGTGTGAGTCAAGCACCCAAATTCTTGAGAGCCTCAGAGCCTTGTTTCCACCTGGACTTTTCTTTCTGGCTTACTCATACTCAGCCTTGCCAGTCACAGTTCTCCAGCATCCATCAGCAGCCTGGTTATTGCACCAGGAACAAGGGTGAGCAGTATCAAAGAATCATAGAACCATAGGATATTCTGAATTGGAAGGGACCCACAAGGATCATCAAAGTTCAATTCCTGGCCTTGCACAGCACAGCCCCAAGAGTCATGCCATGTGCCTGAGAGTGTTGTCCAAACACTCCTTGAACTCTGGTAGACTTGGTCCTGTGAAAGTAAAACAGAATTTTCCTTTGATAGACTCAGCAATCCCAGCAGCCTGGGAAAAATTTCTGACATGAGCAAAGGGCTGCCAAGGACAGGCAGGTGCCACAGGGAGATCCCTGTCTGTTCTTACCCTCTTCAGCTTGGAAATGAAGAGGGTCAACAGGAGCCAGAACAGCATCGCAACCACACAGGTACAGCTCAGAGTTACCAGCTCCAGGTTTGACATCTCTGATATGCCTGGGAAAATCAAGTGGGAAACATATTAGAAAATGACCTGCAAACCAAGGGCACTTCATGTTTTTTGCCATTAAAATAAAATACCAGGAAGGACCAGTTCTTTTCAATGGGATATTAATCTCTGGACTGGCTCACAGAGCTAAAAAAAAAGGTCTCCTGCAGCCTCAGGAGAGGACAAGGCTGCACAGAGGGGATGGGCCTTTCCCACAGGTGATACTGTGGTGTGAGAGCTACTGTTAAAGTGCAGGAGAAGCTCCTGGGAGGGCTTGTGCTGCTGTAGGCACCAGTGACTCCAGGTGTGACCCAGGGCATGTTGCAGTGCTGCTGCTTAGGGTTTGATGTCCAGGACCTGATGCCTTTCCTTATCCACTTCTCAGAGAGCTCTTCCCTGCTGATGGCTGAGCCCTGCAGCCCACACCTCCATCCCAGACATGCTGGAAACCCAGCAGCCCTCACCAAAACCATCGCTAGGTGTGACCTGGGGATTCTCTTAGAGAATCATGGTGCTGCCAGCAGGAGTCCACGAGGTCTTCTTCCCATGGCTTGGATGGATTTGGTCTGTCACCTGGGAGCTCAACTCATACCCAGCATGGTACAGGGGTCATGAGCCTCATTCCCACAGAATTCCTCATTCCCTCATTCCTGTGCAGAAACCCAGGGCATATGACCTGGCACTCCCTCCAATCCACTGCTCCCCTGGCAGGCTCTGTGCCCTCAGGTCTCCTGCCAGTCACATCAACGTGGCCTGGCTCCCTGAGGGAACATGGGACCTCCTCCTTTCCCAGCACCACCCCACAGAACCCAGATGGAGCTGGGAGAGCTCTAGAAACCAGGGAACAGATTAAGCACAGAAAAGGGAAAACAAAACCAACAACAACTGAAAATGAAGCATCAAGCAAACATGAACATTAGCAATCTGGAAAGTATTAGAGCCCACTGACAGATCTTAAAAAAAAACAAAATAAAACTCACTTCTGACTGCTATTTAGGGATTTGTAAAATAGTTTCAGAGCAGTTTGTTTTGCAAATCCTGTGATTGCATCAAAATCCCACACTCCCCACAGTATGTTTTCCATCTGATTGGTAGCAAATGCAAAACGAACCATCATATCCTGCCTCTTATTCTGAGATACCCTCTAGAGAGGGTAAATGAGAGGACAAGGAGGAGTAATTCTGAACATGATTTCACATTAGTTTTGCCAGCCGCACTTGCAGAGTTTCACAGCCTGGCAGCTTGGTGTTACTCCTGACAAATGAAAAAGGTGTTATTGTGTCTCACAAGTGGGTTTACCAGGTAATCCAGAGGGATATGCTGCCTGGTTTTAGGCAGAAGGCTACAAAGCTTTGTTCAGAGGATGTGTTGCTTAATTAATATAATGTCTTCCCTCCTTAAAAATGATAATCAGATTTTTATTCATGCCCTATATGTAAGATTCCCCTGGTATGTCCATTCTGGAGCTTTTGGAATAAAGTTCATTGAGGAAAAACATGGCTGAAACTACAAATGGAGATACAATAGTCTCCAAAAATACCAAGAGTGTTCTTTTTCCACAAGTATTTCTTTAAGTACGTGGTTTAGATATGGAACATAGTGATAGCACAAATAACACAGCCTAATGCAGCTTGCCTATTCTCTGGCATCAGCATTTCCTTTTACATGTGGATTGTCTCCTCTTGCTTCTGAGCAGCACTCCTGTAGATGGCAGATAATAGTTTCTGACATTTATTCAGCAAAACTTGGAGGGGCTGAAGGTTCATTCATTGTCACGGCTTCATATGGCAGGACACAGAAAACCCAAGAGATTGCCAGGTCTGGGGTGGAAGAGAGCAAACCTCCAACCACTAGAGTAGCTGCCCAGGAGTCAGCAAAGAGAGATGCAGAGGTGCTGTCTTTGAAATGTTTGAGCAAATGTAGGCAACCAGAAAGCATTTCTCCAAGGTGGGGTTGGGCTGGGTTTTCAAATGCCAGACTTCTTGTCTTGCTCAAAGGCTTGAAGTCAGAGCTCTCTGAGTGTCTCAGCTGGGTAGAAAAGGGTTTCATTTGAGGCAGAACAGGCAGAAACACTCAGAAGAGGCCTTAGGGTTAGCAGAGTTTGGTGAGGCTGTAATCAGTACTAAATCCCTCTCTGTGCCTGGTAGCCGAAGATTTCTGGCTTCCCCTTACACGCCCATCCCAGACCTTTACTCACCAGACACCTCACTAGACAAAGACTTTTCCCTGTGTGCAGTTCGGTCCCATCTGCCTGACTCTGCCCCAAGCAGCAGCCCCCTTTCTCCCGCAGAGCCCCTCCAAAAGCCCCCCCACCATGTCTCCCCCGTGCACCACCCCATGTCTGCAGGATTGCAGAGGGTGAGGAGCAGGCAAGTGAAGAAGTGCCACCAGCAGCAGCTTCTCTCCTTCAGTAGCAACAGAAGCCACCAGAACATGCAAGTATGCCAGGATGAGAGCCTGGATTACTGTGCTGATCCCTCCAGCTGCAAGCTCAAGCCTTTGGCTGACATGGGCTTTCTCATTAGGATTTCGGCTCTAAACACCTGAACATTGCAGTGCAGCTCAGGTGTTAACCAGGGAAAAACCAATGCCTGGGGCAACAACACTACTCTGCTGCACCTAAAGCATCCTTCATACCCACCCCAATGTGATCTACCCTGCCTAATCCATGTGATCTCACAATCATAGCACTGCAGTGCTGGGATGGGTGCACAGAGATGCTGAGGAATGTCCATCTCAGAGGCTGTCATAACTTAGCCAGACCATCGGTGATGACCCTTGTTGGAACTGAGGTTGAATTATCGACCACCAGGACTCCATTCCAACCCTCTTTGGTGGACTTCTGAGGTAACAGGAGTCTTAAGTGTCCCCTGATGTCCACCTTCACTCTTACAAACAAGTCATAACCCAGGCTGAACTTCATTTAGTAGCTGTGGGAATTCCAGTTAAACATCATGGACATGATGACTTCAGCATGACTCAAAAGGCACAACAACTTTTTGAGGTACGAAGTCAGAAAGGTTAGGTAGGTAGGTAGGTAGCTAGGTAGGTTGGTAGGGAGATAGAGAAATAGAGAGAGAAAGAGAGAGAGAGAGAGAGACAGAAAGAAAAGTTATTTAAAAGAAGTAATTTAAATTAAAGTTATTTTAAAAGCCAACACCCTTTTTATAGTGTCAGAATAGTTCAGTGAATAGTTAATAAATGAGATGTTTTACTTTTCATCAGCAGGGTTCACATTAAGTTATCAAACGTCAGCTTTAAGACAGGGCACATTGTTGTATCCCTTTGCTTGTTATATGTCCATATTTTAGTGCGTATGAGCTGTAAAAGGTGCTCCTTCCTTTGTCAACACATCTTCAAAGTAGCACCTCTGCAACTAAATGGTTCCTGCTGATAGGAGGTGTGAGGGCCCTCAGCAGGGGAACCAGGGCATGGCTTTCATGGCAACTCTGTGAGCAGGTTGACCTTCCCCAAAAAAGCTGCCCAAGAGTCTGTGTTCCCCACATGCCCAGCAGCATGTGTCCCCAGAGTTTTAGGGATACAGTCCTCTCCACCTGCTGGGGGCTCTGGCAGCCATTTGCTATTTCTATTCTGTCCTTGCAGATTTGCTGCCTCTTTGGTTCCTCAGCAAAGAGCAAGCAGAGAGATTGCTGTGACATGCCCACAAACATGGCCCTTCTTCTCCACAGACAGCCCAGCAACCCCTGCTTCCAAACCAAACACAGCCTGCAATTATTTAAAGACGGCCCTTTGATTGCACCATCCATTCATCCATCTCGGACACAAAAATAACACATTGTTTTATCTGTGAGTATAAGAATGTTTTTTCAGAGGAAATAAAGAGAGCAGACAGTTTCCTTCCTGACTCATTCACAAACTACTCTTCCAATCTGCTAAACGTGGCCATTGACATGAGGCGCTGCTCTGTTCCCTTTGATCTGCAGCCCTATGTTCTGAGAGTCACGGGACAGAGGTAAGGCTTTGGTGCTCACAGCAGAAGGCACAGGGCCTGTGTTTCTCAGAGAGACAGGAAAGTGGCAAAGCTTAGAGAGAGTCCCACATTCAAGCCCTGATCTTGTCCCTCCAGGCTCAGGGATGAGGTGGGAGGCTGCCATTTCCTGGGAGAGGGACAGACACTCCAGAGTAGTGTAGGAATGAGTAAAAAAAAAAACCTCTAGTGACCTCCCTTCATGTAGTAGGAAAAAAATGGAAAGATATTTTCCTTGATCATAGTAGAGAAGACAAAGTGTCTCCTTCTATCACCCAGTCTCAAAGTCATAAATTTTAATGTGGTAGTCTTCATCTCCTGCTCCCATAGGAGTCATGCAAGAACATGGTCTGTGGTCCCTCACGACATGTAACCACAGAAGAAGCTTTCCCAGCTGTTCTCTTTCCTCTCCTCTGGACTAAGATATATGACTTCCTAGAAGCAATCTGAGAGAATGCTGGTGGTTGTAATAAACAGCCAAGCCTCAATTACATTAAAAATCAATACAATAATGAATTATATTGTACAGGACTATAAATTAGTAGGATGATTTGGACAGCAAGCACCTGGCAGAAGTTATTCATTTAGCTGTTAGAGCAGCTGTAAAAAACTTAGCATTATCAAGGCATTTAGAGGGAGGTGGTTCTGCTTCTCTTCTCTACTCTTGTGAGACCCCAACTGGAGTGCTGCATCCAGCTCTGGGGCCTCCAGCATAAGAATGATGTGGATCTTTTGGAGCGAGCCCAGAGGAGGGCCACAAAGATGACCAGAGGCCTGAAGCACCTATCCTATGAAGACAGTCTGAGACAGCTGGAATCATTCAACCTGGAGAGGAGAAGGCTCCAGGGAGAGCTTTTGGCAGCCTTCCATTGCTTAAAGGGGGTCCAATAGAGAGCTGCAGAGTCACTTCTTCCAAGGGCATGGAGTGATAGGACAAGGGAGAATGGTTTTACACTGAGAGAGGACAGGTTTAGATTAGATATTAGGAAGAAATTTTTTAT
Organism: Picathartes gymnocephalus; assembly: GCA_013390045.1. Taxonomy (NCBI): domain Eukaryota; kingdom Metazoa; phylum Chordata; class Aves; order Passeriformes; family Picathartidae; genus Picathartes; species Picathartes gymnocephalus. Next base: position 35,699 of record WEKY01043509.1, read on the forward strand.
TCTGAGGGTGATGAGGCCCTGGCACAGGTTTCCCAGGGAAGTTCTGGGCACCGCATCCCTGGCAATGTTCAAGGCCAGGTTGGAGGGGACTTTGAGAAACCTGGTCTGGTGGAGGTGTTCCTGCCTTCCACTAGACCAGGCTGTAACTAGAGGTTATTTAAGGCTCCTTCCAACCTAGACCATTCTATGATTCTATAATTATTCATAAGGGGATAAGGTGTTTTAACTCCTCAGTTTCAACAGTTAGGCCAGCCCATATGTACAAATACTTATCCCTGACTTTCAAAGCAAAAATATCATTGTATCATCACCATTAACTTCGACTGCCAACAGACTCATAGCAAAAAATTAATACTAGTTTTAACTGTCTTGTGCTGCAGGGTGGTATCCAAATACTGAGTACTATTCAGACACACTTAACAGTTGTATGAGAACATCCACAAACATATAATCTCTGCCTAACAGGCCTGGTGATAGTCAAATTGTGTTCTAGAAGGAGGAACTAACCGTGTTTAGGACTATTTACTCAACACCGGGTCATTAAAATAGATTATGTCAAATTTAATTAATACACAACGCTGACTTATATGGAGAACGTCAACCTACTTCTCTAATCTCATAACTCATGAGCCAAAAGGGTGGCCAATGAAACTGAGAGGTCTGAATAAACTTTACTTTTATTCAATGTAAAATTAATTGATAGAAATCACTGCCACAGGCATGAGTCGAGATAGTCAGAAGGCAGAAGAATGCTGGACATTTAAATGAATAGCAAAATAACTCAAGTAATGGTTACAGAAATAACTAGATCAAACTACTTCTTTGTAGTAGTACCTTTGCATATGTAGCTATTGGTAGAATAAAATCATCCAGTCTGATCTGGCAGTTCACTTTACATTGAAAATAAACAAATGAGACTATCCCAGGCCTCTAATTTCTATGGAATTAACCTGAAATGGGAAAATGTGTGGGTAGGAGAGTGTTTCTTACTCTGTTTTTTGTTTGTTTTGCTGATACTAAATTTACATTTGTCTTCTACCCTGACCTGATCTTTTTTGGGTTGAAGCAATTCTTCTTTTTAGATTAGTGTAAACACACTCTGTTAGCATTTCCTGCTGGGCTTCCTTTCCAACCTGGTATGCTTCCCTTGCTAGGACTTCCTTCAAATTGCTTCAGAGATCACTAGATGAGTCCCAGGTCATACCCCTGCCCTTCCAGCCTAAGAACATCACTCTGGAAGGCTTTTCCTTCCCATTTAGTGTGGTGCTTTACCTTGTACCGTGACATACGCCGCACTCTCCACGGACCCTTTCAAGTTGGTGGCTATACACTGGTAAAGTCCTTCATCCTCCTCTTTTACTCTTTCAATAAACAGTATTTGACTTCCAGGCCCTAAAATTATTCCTGTGAAATGAAATATTTTGCAATGAGAGGGAGCCAGGATATAAACAGAAACTGGCCCTTGTGCAATAATATCTGCTTCAAGTTCTTCTCAAAAGAAATCTGAGCCACAGATTGCATGGCAGAATGTTATCTGCAGGAAAGCCAAATACACTTGGATGCATTGCAAGTCTCTTGGAAATCAGTGTTTACAAAGCACTTGTGTGAGTCAAAAAGCTCAGCCTAAGGGAATGATCTTGCAAGTACTTGGTACTGTTTATGTTGAATAGCACTATGCCTATACTTTCGTCCAGGTGAGCGCTTTAGCATGTCTCCAGCTTTTGGAAAAAGGGTAATTTGATTACTGCGCTTAGAGGCCCAGGTGACTTAGAGCTGCCCCAGAAGCAGCTCAAGCTTAGAGCCCTTCCAAAAGCCACTCAGACTGTTCCTATGGGCAGCAGATCTGTTCCAAATCTCACTTGCCGATGTGGCATGGAATGATGGGCTCTGGATAGTGCAAAGAGAATTCCCATGAGGTGTATCCTAAAACACAGGAGTTACCTGAAGTTTTAAACATCTTGTTTATTCCAACTAGGTCAACCCAGAAGCCAGCCTGTGCAATATTCCAAGGAAGAGGCAGGGAGCAGATTTGGCCTCAGGCTTGCTGCTAAGGCACCTTCTAGCCAGTCAAGTACACACTTGTGTTTGGCTCCATCAGAACTACAGTCCCACCAAAATGTATTCCCACCATCTATTTCAGGTGCCTAACTGAAGTGCTCTGACCTACCCTCTGGATACATCTCCCTGGCTCCTAATTATATCTGCTGCATTGCACCCAAGTTAGACACATAATATTAATTTTGGAAGATAGTGTTATTAATGCACACTACAACGATGTGGCAGTAAGCTGTAGAGCTTCATGGAATCTGCCTCTAGATTAAGCTTAGTGCCTGGGCTGCAAGTCTGCCCAGGTTTATAACTCGGAGAAATCCTCAGAATTCTTTCCAGTTGTTTTTATTCATGTTATAGTAATTTCCAATAATTCAGGATACAACCATAGCTGCAAATTTTCTAAAACATTCTATAGAAGACTACACTTATAATTCAAGTTCAAAGCTGGTCTTTGAAGCCACATTACAGAAACAGCAGTAAACAGCTCCCAAAGTTTTCCTGTAGTTGCAACATGCCACCTGGGAAGCTGTTCCTTTCTGTTGCATGACACCTGGATTCCTCTGCCACCAGTAGATGCATTTGGATTTTGGATGCCCCAGACATGAATTTAGTCCCCTGGATAGGTTTTGAATCAAGAACAGCCTGACCACAGACTCCCCCTGCTACTTCTATACACATCACAAGAGCTTGGTTTTCTCTTGCCTAATTATCTGCTGGCCAAGACACCTGATCCTTGGGCTCCCTCTATAATAAATGGAGAGAAATACATTTCTCTGGAGATGACTCTTACAAGACGAAAGTTTTTTCACTGATTCCATAGAGATCTGTTGTGTCTAGGTCTCCAGCCTGGGTTATGTTTTGGAGTGAGACAGAATAACCTGGAGCTCCTGGGTTGCTGCCTGACTGCCTTCCTCATATCTACGTACTGATGCCAATGACTCTGCAAATGGCTACCTTAGGCAGATGGGTAAATTAAAAGCCTGCTGTCAGATGTAGGTGAGTACACAAAGCTCTCACCTGGTTCTTGCTGTATTTCCTCGTGGTTTTTAAACCAGGATATCTGGGGCTCAGGAATACCACGAACCTGGCACTCCAACACAGCAGAGTTACTGGCGTTCACCGTCTGATCCAAAAGCTGCCGCAGCAGGGCTGGTGCCTCTTGAGCTATAAGAGAAAACAACACCTTTGGTTTACATTCTTGTAATGGAGGGGATTTAATTATCTTCCCTACACTCATTATACTGCTGTTAGAGACTGTTACGGCTGTTCTACCTAGTTCATTTTTCACTGATTTTATTTACTGTTCTACTTTGCTCAGGATGGTTTGGTGTGTGCAGAGAACTCCTATTACTCAGCAATAGCAGGTTATGGTGACCAAGGAAGATCCAATGATGACAGTGTTCAAATGATTTTCTCTGTTCCATGACCAACCACACTTGTTTATATCAAAAGCAATGACTTTCTATGAAATCTCAGTTTTTCATAATCCAAAAAAACCAAACTGTGACACTAAAGATTTGAAGAATCATCAGGACACCCTTGTAGCAGAATACCTCTGTGTTGCTGATAGCACCTTGCAGCTCCATACACCATGATATCCATGAATGTGACTTTGATCATTTACTCACTTTAAAGAGTACAGTAACAAGTCATATTCAGTAAACTCAGATAATCAAAAACGAGTAACCATGAGCACAGAAGCATTGTACCAAAGTCTTAACAAATTATTCCACTTCTGCATTTCACATATTTGGCTGAACATAACCAGGCCTGGCCAAACCACACCACAGCATTTCAAAAACACACTATAAACATCAGGTTAAAGTCATCCCTGAACAAAACAATCTCATGATCATTTCAACCCTTTGCCACTCCTTCCCTCATTTCATACAGAGTCGAAGGCTGTTCTGACAAAGGTCAAGATACTTACAACATTTATGCACGTTATATGGCGACATCTTTTATTCCCATTTGCGACTCTCACATAATTATTTTTGTTATTTTGTTGCATTTAAAGCAGTGATGGAGAATTCAGTAAGCTCCTGAGCCGTGTCACAGATTGAGATGTTCTGCAGATTCCCTCAAACTCCCTGATTATTTGCAACCTTTCCCTTCGAGGACACTGCCGGGATCAGCAATTACTAACACGGTAAAACATACATTCCAAATACGAAACAAAACAAAAAAAGCAGCAACTATTTGCAAACATTTTCTTTTAAGCTGCAACAGATGCCAATACACCAAGTTCAGTATCAGCTGAATTTCTGATATTCTGTGTTTGGAAGATTATTCTTTATCCTTATGGAAAAACTGGCCATCAGACATTTCCATCTTCATAATTATTCTGTTATCACACGTAAATAAAAACTCTCAAGAAATACTAAACCCCTATGTACCACCAACTTATGCAGTATGCATGAGCCCCACAGCATTAAAAACACTTTTAGGTGCGCTATCTCTGCTGTACTTGAAATTAATTCCAACATAGTCACGACTGTGCAATCACTATGGCTTTTGGGCTTTTCTGAGCTGCAAGCCAATAATTTCCACAGGCAATGATATTTGTTGTTTACAGCCTGGTAGACAATTTGTTCTCCCTTCCCAAACATCATTGCTTATCAGAGATGCTATAAATTCTTCATCACATACCTACACAATGACAGAGTCAACTACATTTACCTTGCAGCCAAGAAGACTGCCCTCTTGTCCTTGATAGCTCGCCTTGATTTTTGCTCAGTTCTCATTTTTCACACCACTATGAACAGGTACAGTCTGAGGCATGTCCACATATGCATGCTGAGAAGAACTCCACATTTGTTATAGCAGTCCCTGACAGACACCCCAGCCCAGATATCCAAAATGAAGTCGGACAAGATGACACAACAAAGGCAAATCACACATTCTGTGAGTTGTGATTAATTTTAATTTGTTTATAGCCATACACTAAAGATGGGTTTTCATATTAAGAAAAACTTTTTTGCTTGAAACTTAAGTGATCATTCACATACTTTCAATAATTTCTCTGCTACAATCAGTTGATTTTTCAAGGACTTGGTCAACCTGAGGATTATTCTCTTTTCCAAACCCCCTGTTTTCTCTTGTTCATTTTTGCAGCAAAGCCAAGGGGGACAGATTCCAATGTCCCACTCTGCTCACTTCAAAGCCGAGGGGCTGGCCTGGCCACCAGCAGAGTGTGGGGCTCAGTGCCCAGGGCAGTGCCCTGGAACTGACCCCAGCCCTCATGCTTGCCCACAAATGCTGCCTTGCTGGCCAAACTCTGCTCTCAGTTACTCTGAGGAACTTCATTGTAGGCAGAATTTGGCACAGGGGAATGGCAGCGATGGGTCACAGAGGAGAGAAGAGGACAACGGTGTCAGAATACTTGTCTGACCTAAGGTGGTAGGGAGGGGAAATTTGCATTTTTAAAAACAAACAAAGGGAAAAAAATACAATTCATTAATTTTGGGGTGTACATTTGCATTCCATCCATTTTTGCCCTTTGTTGTGATTCTGTTGTCTGTTCACTTATTTTTTTATTAATCAGTACAAAAATATAAATACAAGCTTTATTTTAAACACTTAAAAAAAAAAAGAAGAAATATAATTCACAACTTTCTCCCTAAATAGTATATTACACAACAGAAGGCAGAGAAACTCCCCAAACCCATGAGATTCTCCGGTCATCCGAGGATACCAAAAGTGACATCAGTAGTTTTTATCCTGCCACCAAGAACTGCTTTCCACAAAGGCTTCCAGTGAGCTTTCTCTGTGCCCTCCAACACAGGATGTTGTGACATCCTTGCACAATATGGCCCTCTGAGTGCTGGTCGAGACCAGGCTCGTGGGACATCCACTCAGCAGTGACATACATCATTGCAATGCACAACAATTTCACAGAGGACCAGTCTAATTGCCACACCTCTTTTTTTTTTTTTTTTGACCCAAACTCATATTGCCTGGCAACTGGCTGCTACAAATCATCATGCTTCGGCGCCCAAGGCCATGGAAATTTCATAATGTCCTGTCATCACTGCCCACCTTGCCATCAAATGTCTTCCCACAAAATATCCTAGGAAAAAAGGGGATTCTGTATAGTAGTTCTTTTGAAGAATTGTGAATGCGAAAGAGTGAGCTTACTCCATTTTTAAGCAGTCACCAACGACTTCACTTGCATTTTAGGCATGTTTTAGGAAAAAAGAGAGCCTGATCCCTTTGTAAGAACACATTGTTTCTGGAAGCCATCACGCTAATAATGAACAAAAGAGTTACTGTATACAAGCAGGCTATAGGTGACATTTCAAGATATAAATGATTATTCTTTTCTTTACTCTGACAACTTCCAGGTTATCAATTGTTTTCTAAGCATTTTAGGCTCCATGAAACTGGCATTATGGGGAAATGCTACTGTTTACCCTTTCACACTTGACAAAAGCAATTCCCACGTGAAAGGCAAGTTGAGCCATGGGACACAGTCTCAATACCTAAAGGAGGAAATAGTCTGGTGAGTTCCCAAGCACAAGAAACTGTCATGTTGTCACCCTCTATTTTAAAAGCACAGCCACTTTGTTCCTTTGCTATGGCTATTTTGGTCATTGTGGTCTGTTTTGTTATGGCTTATGTAAATGCTATATAAATGATCGATCATAAATGTAACCAAAAATAATAAAAGCTATGTATTGTAAAAAAATAAAGTTATCAGATCTATTAAAAATAGTAACTTCTTCCTTATACAGAATTTATAACATACAGAAACATCTCATAGCAAAATCATGACAAAGGAAAAGAAAAGGGGAAATGCTCACAAGGAATTCTTGGGTTGCCCTTAATTGTCCTTCAGCAGTTTGGCTGGTTCTTAATCCCCGTAATAAATCCAATTGTCATTTGCATACCAAAAGCAATGAATATTTTTAGTGGCTTCAGTTTTGAATTTGTATTTTAAAAATGTATTAACTAACTGTGCTGGCTAAAACCTTGTCAGTCATGTTAGTGTAACATTCCTCATTTAATAAAATAATACAACATTACAAACTCCTGAATCTTCAGGCCGGAAGCAACACTCACACTTTTATCAGTAGTTTTTTATGTTAGTGCAGAACTGACTTTAAAAATTGACCAACACAGCAACTGGAAGTCTACCTGGATTTATTTGGAGAAACATGGTTCACGTCTGTCAGCTGTAAAATCATCATTATTATAAATGATATGATAGGTCTGTGCATTATATCAACATTTTTATTTCTTCCCTGCATCCTTCTTTTAGAAGATACTTTTTAAGATTAATGTACTTTAGTGTAGAAAATAATTTCAAATAAATAAGCATTAGAACTTGCTCAGCAGGTAGTATTTATAAGTCCATCAAGATCAGATTAAAATAAACAATATATAGTCCAGTCAATCTCAAACTGAATTGTGCTCATTCTGCACATTCAAGTTAGCTTATTAAATGTTCATTGTTGACTGAAAACAGCAGTTTTTAAAGTTAATCAGTTTATTCAGCTTTGACACTTTTGATGAGGCCAATATCAAAATGGAAGAAAAGATTGATCCAAAGTTTTCCTTATTGTTCAGTCGGAGACAGCAAGAGAAAAAATAACAACATATAAAATGTAGGACAGGGGATCTTCCAAACCCCAGCTTCCATGTGCCTTTTCAAAGCAGAAAACACCCGTCTGAACACAACTGGAAGATCACGCGTTAGGATTTTGTTTGCTATTCCTCCTATTCTCCAACCCATGGGGAAACGAGCACCACCTCAGGGCTTGAAAGGTAGCAACAGTAATAAAAAAATCAAGATGATATGAGACATCTCTTACTGTTTAATGAGTCTTTTAATGTTTTACATTGCTTTGTGTTGTACAATCATTCCTTGTGCTTTTATATTTGAGGATCCGAGAGTAAACAGCCTTTTTGTTGCAGTGCTCACCTCTGATTGTAACGTCTTTGTTTTGAAGCACTTCTTTCCCTGTGTATATGTTCCTTGCTCGGCAGGCATAGGTGCCTGAGTGTGCCAGGGAAATGTTTTTGATGGTCAGAGTGAGAGTGATGGAGTACTCCCTGTTGTGAGACTTCTTTGCTTTCGTTTGATTGTTGACTGTCCTCGGTAAAATCCAAGCAATGTCTTTGTATAGGAACTTGTTGGCCGAACAGGACAATACCAAATTCTCTCCTTCAATGGGCATTTTTTCCAAACTAATATGGAATCCACTCGGTACATCTGTCAAAAATCAAGAACACTTTTTAGTTTATATGAAACTGATAAGTCAAAATTAACAGAGCATATATTTTCCCCTTTATCAGGAAGTCTTTGAACTAATCAGTGTTGTCTTCCTGCTCAAGTGTGTAATCTTTTCTTTCATACACTAGGCTCCAGCTATTCTTATAAATGTCTTGGAGCTATGATACACGTCCTCAGACATCAGTTGGTGTAAACTGAAATTGCTCTTGGAAGTAATGAGTTTGTGTAAATGTTATGCCAAGTTAAGACAGACTGGGGCAAGGTACCAAACCCAGAATTATTTAAAGACAATACAGTGGGACTATGAAAAAGGATAAATATTCTGATCACAGCTACAGCCTGTGAACTGCATAAGAGAAAAGGAATCTCAGGAGGGCAGTATAAAAATACTGCATTTCATCATGCTTGGTTATATTGTTTTCTTGTTATTCACAAGTATTCAGATAAAGTATGTCTATTTCTTAAAAATGCTTCAAGTCCTGAGAAATTACAGCATCGGGGATCACATGCCTGAGATTTCCCTTGGAACAGTGGTGTTTACCCTCCCTGCATTTAAAGCCTGTCAGCCTCCCAAGAGGTAAGCAGAAGCAGTACCCTCTGCCCTGGGTGGCCAGCTGTGTCTGGGCAGCACTAGGATGACGATACTTTGGTTAGGTGGCTTGGTAATAGACACAGGTGAAAGATACTTTCACCTGAAAGAAACCAAGGATTATAGCACTGACTATTTAATAAGTGTAGATATGGCTTATGTTTTCACTTCATAGCAGATGGTTCAGGCAGGAGTAATTTAGCCAACAATGTAGAAAGTCCTACTTGAAAAGGTCCTGTTTGCAGTTTATTGTAATTTCACTTGCAACTTCCTCCACCTGGGGACTGGTGCAGAGCTGTGGTGGTGTCAGACGCCTCCCAGCTGCCTGCACCTGGGGCTCATCCCTCCAGTGAGGCACTTACACCACTGACCTCAGTGAAAGTAGAATTAAGTTCCTGAGAGAAAGTACTTCCAAGTTTTACTCCTAGAATGCAACCTCTTTTCGTTTATTTGTAGCCAATATTCTGATAATTTCCTTCTTCTCAGTCAAGTGACATCAACTGCGGCCATTTTCAATTGTTCTTTCACTACTAATTGCTATGGCACTTGGCTGTAAACTTGATTTGAAATCCTAAGAATGCCTTCTTCTTTCATAAGGGAGAATTATACCTTCTTTTCTTGTTGCTTAGGATCATGAACAGCTCAACGCTGACTTCCATTCAGTTCATTCTTACCACTGTTGCTTCAGGTTTAACGTCACTTCAGCAGGAATGTGTAAAAAGTAGCTCTCAAGTGAATAATATCCCACAAATTCTTTCATTAACCTCTCTCATTGATTGACCAATCCATCAGAAACCTTCTCCCTAAATCCCCACATTGCAAACTGAGCTGCCTTGCCTCCCAGGGGAACCATGAGCATAACCTGCTCACTGCTCTCTGCCCATTGGAAGCCTGGCATCAGTTGTTCCTCATAACGTCCTCTTTTTCACATTTAGCCCTGGGTGTTAAACAGAGGGTAAATGAGCTCCTGCTAGTCCTGGATTGAAATTTCTCCTGGCAGTAGATGCCTTCCAGGGAGAAGCCTAATTTCTGCTGTTTTAACTCATTGTGCCCCTGTAGTGGGAGAAAAATATGTGCTTGTCATCAGCTATAGTTCAGGTATGCAGTCCAGAGACCAACCTAGTGGAGGCAGTGACACTAAAATATTAGACTGGGTATTAAAGCCTGTAGGTTAAATTGTTCCACTTACATTCCATTGTGGTGCCATTTTTCTCTCCCGGGCAAACAAAGCTATAAGTAAAACTTCAAATTTCACAAACTCATCTACGAGTGATTACCATCAGGATCCTCTCTGATATGTAAGAGTGTGTGGTGCCAGATTCTAATCTCAATTAAGAACATGTTGACTGGAAGTGCTATTAAGATGAAACATGTCCATAAATGGAATATGTCATGTTTAGCCTCAGCTGCCAAAATGTGGACATCCACTTGAATATAGGTGTTCTGTGTTCTGTATGTGGACAAAAGTTTACAGTCCATGGGGTGGCACTGAAAACCATCCCTTTAAGATGGGTCAAATTCCAGAGATCTAGTTTAGGCTTAGATACCTAACTTTTAAGTTAGATGAAGTGAATCCTATACTTGATTTTATTAAAAAGCATTAAATTCAGATACACTTAAAACCAATCAAATGACCAACATTTTGAATATGAATAAGTACTTGGAAGAAATAAATTGCTGCATCTCAGAGTGCATTTCAAATTGTGTGTATTGGGAAAGCCATGGTATTGGTTAGAAGTAGTGGTAATTTTTGCTTCTGAAGATGCCAGTAGTCAGTAAAAGCTAAGGAGAGCCAAGTAAAACTCTTAAGATGAAACTAAAGATCCCTGGGGACAGAGGCAAATTAACTATTTTTAGCCTAAAAGGATAGCATGCCAACAGAATAATACAGTTACAACTACTTTCATGTTGTCAGGTCTGGAGCTCTTCCTCAATGTGCCTTCTGTGAAGACTATTTTCTGAATAAATCTAGGGACAAAAGCAAAATTCAAAGGATTCTAAAAGAATTATTTGTTTAAAGGCTATGAACCTCCTAATATATGACACCTCTCACCAATTGTTACAGGCTCAGGCTAGCTAAATAACGTGGCTGGGAATAATGTAAAAGGGTTTTATTTACTTTAGTGATTTGAAGCTTCCCGTGGAAATAGCTCCCAGGTTTCCTGATGGAAGATTTTGTTTATCTTTGCCAACCACCATCAGGAATCTCAAAATAAAATGCGTTTAGTGACATTGGGAAACCAGGGAGATAAGACAGAGCTGTTCCTGTTTCACCCTCTGTAATTGCAAACACACCCATGGGCCTGCTGTGTGCCAGCAAAACAGCCCAAAATGTAGGGAAAGGGGCAGGCTGGAGGAAAGGGTGATAGTACAATAAAATTTGGCATAAAGGTGTTGTAACAGAGACTGTTTCCATACCAGTGAGCAGGAGAGCTTTCAGAAATTACCTTTCTACATTGCTTTTATATAACCTTCACAGCTCCTTTTTAGTCTTGAACAGTGACTTGCTTTTAGAGCTAAGCCAGTGACAATACACCAAAAATGCCCTTCATCTGACAGAAGCCTTAGGAAAGCTACTCCAAAGCTTCTTCATGTCACACACCCTCAGGCACAGTGTATGAAATTATCTGTATCACTCTCAAACTTCCTAGGAAAAGATAGGCAGGTTTCACTTTAAGCCCAGAAAGAATGAGATTTATAGCAACTAAAGAAAGTGCTTGTTCTTCCTAGGTTCTCTCTGCTGGCACTAATTTCCTTATGTTTACCTTTCCCTGAAAGAGTGGAACTTGCCAACTCCAAACTAGGGCTGCTGGGACACATTCTGCCTTCCACCACTGTCCTAAAGGTTTGTGCCTACAAAAAAAGAGACCCTTCACAGCACTGCAGCCACTTCACTGGAGTAGGTGCATTTTCTCATCCCCACGACAAGGGCTGAGGGAGATTGCCTTCAAGGAAAGGGATGTTCCTGTTAAGAACAGGCTTTGTCTTCATCTGCTCTTTGGAGTAATTTCTGGCTTGTCCCTTTCACAGAGGGCAGCAGCTCCTTTTCCTACAAGGAATCATCCCCTTCTGCTTAGACACTTCTCTCACTTTTAGATACTTTTGTGTGGCTCAGTCTGACTTCAAATGGTGCCAGTAGACTCAACAACATAAGATAAACTAGCCCTAAGCTGTCACACAAAACCTGAAGTATTGGTTTTAGACTCATCCAAAGGAAATACTTTGCAGTGTTCTGTTCACATCCATCAGCATTTAAGGCTCTCAAGTTTTTCAATCCCTCAGTGCATTTTTCAGCACATTCTGGACATGTTTGTTTCTTGATGTGAAACGCAGGCCCTACCCAGCCACAGCAGTTTGGTGTTAGCCTGATGGGGGAGAATTATGGTGCACCTAACTGGAATTTTGTAGGGACCAAACAGCAGTATTGTTTACACTGCCTCCAATCAATGCAAGTGAGTGTCAGAGGATGATCAGGACTTTCCATGTCACACAACTGAAGAGCTCAGCTCCAGGAACTCAAAGGACAAATGCATTTCAACTTCACCACCCTATAAAGAAAGTTTGCCACCAGTCAAAATGTTAAGAAATTCCAAGCCATAATAAAGCTGACATTCCTCTTTCTGGACGCCAGCCAATATAAGATTCTTCAAAGGGAAGTCCTAATATTCTGCATGTTCTCGTGCAAGCTTTAGTATTAAGGAGAAGGATTTCCTTCCATCCTTGGTTAAGATCTGAGAATGTTAGGTCTAAGAGGGAAAACTAACTCCTTCATGTCACTGCACTAAAATGCTTGAAACCACCATCAAAACTTTAAAAGCGAGATTTGGATACAAGTGAATGGAGTCCATCAAAGTACAGCTTCATTTGGTTTCAGGATCTTCCATGTCATATTTTGAAAACTGAGGAGTAAGAGTTGGAGAAAGCCAAATTCAGCATCTCGCACATGGAAAGAGCAGCATTCTCAGTGAATGACTCTTAGTGACTTCTCAAAGTTTCATGTGAAGTACCCGCACAAAGATGAACTGTCATTGCCATGTTAATTAATGTTAATTAACACCTATGCGGTGTTCAGCTTTCTGTCCAAACACATGCAATGTGAGGATAGGGATGAAAGCAAAACTGAGAGTAGTGACAAGAGTCATCTTGAAGGTGGCAAATGTTCTTGTCACTTCCATTAATAGAACATGGAGACATTTTTCTGTACTTTAACAAAAAACCTGCCTATGTGTCACTTATCTGTTTTTACTTCTTATGCTTCTTACCAATTTTCTATATTTATACATAACCGGCACTTTCTAAATGTGAAAGTGTGTTATGACATAGAGCTTTAACAGCTGTAAACACCCACAAACAAAGTCTGCCAGGTGAAACCGTACCAGCAGCACCACAACGGTGGATACCAAAAAAATAAATGACAAGTGCTTGCAGTGGGAGACTGTTTAGGGGCACTAAGGTACCCATCTGCTGGCATGACAGGGAGTTATGCTGTCCTCTGTATCCAAGGCCTGAGATGTTGCTGAGACAACTTTTCAAGAGCACTGACTACTACTCATTGCTACTCTTCTGTGTAGGGAAAAGTGATATGACAAGCTGGAATCTCAGCAGATTCAAGGAAGACTACAAAATCCTGGAGGTACCAGAGAAAAGCATTGGTGCCCCAGCTATCTTCTCCTTTACCAGTCAGGGGAAAGGGTGCTCTCCTGGAAGCACAAAACCAGTTCATCTGGGTCAACAGATCTACTCAGCTGGGGAGCAGCTCGGTGAAAAGGGACCTGTGGTGGACAGCAAGCTCAGCATGAACGAACAGGGTGTTGCTGCGGCAAAAAAAGTCAATAGGCTGCTGGGTTGCACCAGCAGGGGCATCAGTAGCAGAGGTAAAGAAGCCATTCTCAGAACTTGAAGAAGTCTACTCAGAACTTGTCAGGCCACACCCAGAATACTGCAGTCAGTTTTGGTTCCCTCTATACAAAACAGATGTGGCAAGTCTGGAAGGGGCCCAGAGAGGTGCCACAAAGATGATCAAAGGACTGGAAAGTCTGCCATACAAGGAGAGACTGAGAGAATTGGGTTTGTTCAGCCTTGAGCAAAGGCTTAGGGGAGACCTTATCACTCAATTCCTGTATAGGGTGGCTACAAAGAAGCTGGAGATTCCCTTTTTGCAAGAAGACACATAGAAAATAGGAGAGATAATGGGTACAAGTTATTCCTGGGGAGATGCTGATTGGACACAAGAAGAAATTTTTCACAATGTGGACAATCAGTCATTGGAATAATATCCCCAGGGAAGTGGTGAATTCCCCAAAGTTGGACACTTTTAAGATCCATCTGGACAAGATGCTGTGCTTTTCCCAAGACAGGTTGGACCAGATGATCCTTGAGGTCCCTTCCAACTTGGTATTCTATTATTCCGTTGGTCAGAATATTTTAAAAATACAAATTTTGGGAGTGGAACATTTTTTGAAGTAGATTTTTTTTTTTTTTTTACAAAATCTAGTGAGTGTGTGTCTATTCTCTTTTGATATTTCTCAGAATAGAAATAGAATGAGTTGCACTAAAATCACTCATCAGAATTATAAGCAAGAGAATGACAACATAAAAACCCCAGAAATTATGATTTGGGGATTAAAGCATCTAAATATTTTAGTCTTTTTGCTTTTTTCTCATATTTTTGAACGAATTACATTTCTCTAATGACCTACCCTGAAAATGCCAACAGCCTAAGTTTATAAAACTACCGCTTTATAAACAAAACAAAACTTTTGACAGAAAACAAATCCTTTGTAATTGCATGTGCCTTTATGTTGCTGAATAATGCAGTGGTTATTACCAAAAAACACATTGTGGGTGTTTTTTTCAGTAATTCCTGAAGTAAAACATTAAGTCATTTTTTTGTGAAAACTCCAAACATACCTCGTAATGCAAAATAACAGAAAGCATAGTCATATGTAAAGATCACAAGATAAGAAATCTTAGTGCCATGGCCCAAATGATATTCCAGGCTGTCTTTCTAAGATGAGGAAACAAAATTCTGAAACCTGTGGCCTGTCTCTTTTCCATGTATAAGTTGCCATTGTCCCTGAGATCTGTGAGGGGTTCCCCAGACATCTCTAGCACCACACTGCCTGCAGGCACCGCCACTGTTCTAGACACTGTGAGATATCCTGGTGGGCAACAGAATGAGGCTGTAGACACCATCCATGTCACACATGAAACTGGCTTACTGGTGGGCAAAAATACACTAAAATTTCATGTATGAAATGACTGCAGGAATGAACCAAAATGAGGAATTACTCATTGCTGTATTTGTGAGTAATTTCTGTCACGCTTGATACTTGAGGGAGGAATGAGTCATTCACCAATATAGTGTCCCTAGAAATCCAGACTAGCCGCTGTGAAACCTACCAGCATCACCCAAAAGCATGGTATGAGCTTCTAAGTGCATACACTACAGCAATTCTGAAACTGTGGTATATTAAAAAGCCACAACAGCCTAACAGTTATAATCCCAGGATCAGGAAACGTGTTTGACTCTGTAGAGGACTAGATCTTACCTGTTACAATAAAACTGACATTTCTTTCAGATTTTCCCACTTTATTGGATGCCACACAGCTGTAGATTCCTGAGGATTTGGCTTCAGCTACAACGAGAGTGCTAGCAGTCTGCAAAAGAAAGAAGAGGTTTAGTTCTCGTTGGCTCAAGAATTCAGTTAAAGCTTGCCTTCCCTTTTTCCTAAGTCACCATTGGCTGTCTCATGATCCACTCTTTCCATTCGTTCAGTGATGGGCGCCTCTAGGGCTATTTAAAGATGTCACTATATATAGTTTTGGAAAGGGTAGAAGAATAACAGGAAACAAGCTCCTTGAGTGACCCTTATATCATCAAAGCCATCATGACCAAAAATCTTTGAACTTGTCTTTCAGATTGATTTATCTCTTGCTGGTGATGTAATGGTAAGCTACATGACATGAAGCATGACACAATGGGTTTCACACAAGGAGATAAGCAGCCTCTAGGAGAGCCAGACTGCAAAGGGAATAGGTGAGGCATGCCTCAGGCATTTGCATAATGCTGGGGGAAAGAAAATAATTGCATTTGGCACTAAACTCATTTGATTTCTTTCATTTTCCCACATACGTGTCAGGTGGGACAGAACAGCAGCAAAAGAGATGTTTACCCATTCTCTTTTGTACTATTTTCTCTTTCTGGAATTAATATTTCTATTATTAAATAATAATGTCTGTTTTATTTATGTTATATTCTATCACCATCTTAAGAGGTCCAGCACACTAAACAGTTTATCTGAGTTATATGAATTGAAAGATAAGACCTTGAAAGGCCTTGACCAAAACCACCTCATGTGCCCTTAAGAAACATAAAAACCACTGTAATAATAAGAGTTATACCTTTAGGGTGATGGAAAGCCATGGTCTAATGGCTTGGACACTAAGCAAAAGAGGAAAGTTATGCAGAAACAATAGATGTGTCATCCTGTTATGGAGCTGAGACATGAGGCATGAACATGGACTTCATCAGTGTAATGTGTTCCCAGTTACAACGTAATTTTGTAGCTTAATTTTGTAGCTTAATTTTCTGTCTTTCTGTTGCCATTTTACTTCTGTAAAACATGGTTTGGCTGGAGTTACAGGCAGAGCTGGGACGGTGATGAAAGGAAATTGTGGGGCTTCAGAATCCCACTGTTTGGATTGGTTTGGCTTTTCTAAAAACCTTAAAAATAAGTTCTGTGCATTTAATGCATTTTTTAGGTTTGCCTGATTGCTGGAGTGCAGAGACAAGCACAAGAGGGTGAGGCAGTAATAAATAAGGACCAGTTATCTACATTTCTGCATAAACACTGCCTGAACATTTGCTCTGCTTTTGTCTCCTACTTGGAGACTTCCTAGCTGTCCCCAAACTCCTGTTGAGCCCCTAAATAACATAGATCTTCTGGTTTCCCAAAATCATGCTTTAGTAGAAAGAGTCTATTACTCTTCCTACTACTTGAGCAAACATTGTTGAGGCAAATAATTTAATTTTGACTTATATGTTTTGGAAGAATTCACTATGGTAAATTCACTACAAGTAATGCTAACAGCACCTCTACCCTGTTAAACTGTCTCAGTGGTCAGCTACCTGTCTGCTAACACACTATATAATATTTCTAGCTACAATTTTTATAGACTACCTTTTTGGATCTTCTGTGAGATGAAAGAGGATCAGTAATACCAACTAGATAATTACAGCCCTTAAAAAAAATCATCCTGTTTTGCTAAATTCAGTAGGCCGACCTCTACAAATTTCTAATTATAAAGAGTGGGCTCAGGCCTGTCCATATTTTGTCATTCTCTTTGAATTTCTTCCGGGTTCTAAACATTTTTTTTTTAAAGTGTGGACACAGAGCACAGCACCAGGATTCCTGCATCTGTTTTATCAACACTGACTCAGAGCAGAAGGAAGTCCCACAATGTCTGCCACAGAAGGCTAACGTGGGTGGTTAAAAACTGCTTCTGCCAACCCAGACATTCCACCAAAAAATAGCCTTTTTTTTGCTATTTGGTATTACCTGACAGCAACTTTGCCCAGGAAGCAACTCTGACCTAACATGCATAGTGAAGGAGAATGACACTCTTGCTCTCTAACTCCAGGACACTTGTCTTTAATCTGCTATACACAGAGGCAGAACATGTCTGAGCCTGAAAAACACATGCTGACTATTCCTCCCACAACTACTCCAAAGGTTTGAAAAGTTTTTGGAAGCATCAGACTGCATTTTGTCCTTATATCATTAGGTATTACTTTTGAATGGAAAATTGTGCATACTATCTTGAATTTTACTGCTTCAGCCCACTGTGATGTGATTATTACTTTTATCACACTGAGGATGGTGCATAGAGTTATGCTAAAGCAGTATGACTGCAGTGACTTACAGATGGTGCCTTTTCTTGTGTATTAAATTGTCTGAGAGAACATTCATTGGCATTGAAAACCAGTGATTTAAACTGCCAGCTTTTCCCCCAGCAGTGTTTTGGTTTTGACCAACTTACACTGTCCCAAAAACTTCTTTAGCATGGGCCAAGGATCACTTCCAACAGGCAACCCCCATGCAAGCAATGTCTCTTTGGAAGGCAAGGGAAATAAATGCTGTGAACACAGGGGGCCTTTGTGCCAGAGAGCACACACTGCTATGTTTACTTGACTAAGGCAGAGAAAGCCACAGTGTCTAAGAGGAAGCAAGACTGACTTTGCAACAGAACAAAATATTTTAGAGACAACATATCTCTGTATAAATCTTTTAGTTTATAAATTAGTCACAAGGATAAGATAACATTTCTTTAAATAGTTTGTGAGCCCTCCAGTGGTGAAGTCTGTGCTTTACATTGTGGATGCCAGTCAAAACCCACCAGAGAAGCAATGTGTACAAAACTAAGCCTGGCATGTTGTTGATTATGGAGAAACTATAACTGTTTGAGATCACTTTGTGCAGCATGGTCCCTGTAGAGCTATTGTTGCAAAAGAAGCAAAACTTTTCACAATCTTGTATCGTCTGGCATCACAACAGGGAGTTTCAGGCCCTGGATTTGCAACTACGTTGTATACAGAAAGTCTAAATTGAGTTGGTATGATCAGACAGAACAGACAAACCCCTCCTGGCATGCTCAGTATCTTGAGCATCATCTGTCCACAAACCCCGTTTACCACCAAAGCTTTGGCCCTTCATTCCTTTTTTCTACTCCCATCATCTCAGCTGAAGCACTACGTTACAGGCTCACCTCAAAGCCAGGGGCTAGGGAAGTACGTCCCATACAGCTGTTGCTTTGCTGAGCAAATAAAAGAGGCATAAGGCAGAAATCCTAAGAGATGGAAGAGGAATTTACAGATTTGTTTGTGGTGCAACCTGATGAGGAAAAGACTGGGGAGGCAAAGAGAATGCAAAGCAGCTGACACGATCATTGCACTTGGAGCCAGGGTGGGCTGGTCTTTCCCCTGGAGGGTCTGCTTGAATTTCTCTTTTCTCAAAGTAGCTGAGATAGAGGATTCCCAGTGCTCCAGCTGATGGCAGAGAAGGAAAAGGAGTTTTCAGAAAACGGCAACCTGGCTCTTATGCGATTCGCAGCAAGCCTCTGCAGACACTGACATAAATTTGCTCTGTTCAGAGATTGCTGCCCTAACTTCTTGAAACAGCCCATGTATTTAAAAAGCAAAATACTGTCCTTCCAACATAGAGCAGGTTAATGCAAACCTGTCAGTTATTGCCAATTCCCTTCTAGTCATGCTTTTAAGAAGAACTATTGGTTTTTAAAAAAAGAAATAAATGAAAATATGCTTTTTACGCCCTTGGGTTTATCTTTGTCTAAAGGAACATCATTTAGGAGGACTCATATCTAAATATTGGTAGCACACTGTTGGATTGGTCTGTTTGTGCCAAAGACATACGATCTGCGTGCCTCATGTGGTGGCAAGGACCATAAGTGCAAAATATCTGGTCAACACGTTTCACCTTCAAGACCACCATGGAAGAAACACCAAAATATACACAACAGGAGGACATGAGTATGCACAGGAAAGCACCCACTTTCCCCCTGGGGTCAGACAGAAAAATCTTTATGAGTTGCTGCTGTACAACAAGCAGAGCTGCATTTTCCCTCTGCATCCTGTGCTGTCCTGCAGCTCAGCAGCAGCAAGCCCCAAGTTCTGCTGGTTTTAATCTCACTTTAAAGTGTTGACAGCAATTCTGGTGGCACAAGGGAAGGCTCCAGGAGAAGTTACAATGTGATGAAGAGAGGCAAGTGACACTCCCACTGCTATCTTCAGCCTGGGCTCTCAGGAAGATCAGGAAGATCATATTGTCTGTATGTTCATCTGTCTGCCAGCCTGTCCATCTGTCTGCCAGTATCCTCTCCTCCCCCATGTGCTCAGTAATTTTTGAATCCATTGTCCAATTTCAACCAAAACTTATTGACAACTCAAAGCTCATAAGACCTCACGCATTTCACGAAAAACAATTGTTGGGTAGAGGAGAAAGATCAAAATGTTGCTGTAGTGAGCTAAACAGCTTTCTCTTCCTCTTTGGGTTCCAGACGGCCAATCTGCACAGATGTACTGGCCAGACAGCTGGCATGTGTCAGGACTGAGAACAGACACAGCACATGCTTCTTCATCTCATCAGTAATGTGGGAACTTGGAAGAGAGGTAGATGTTCAGGGCTTGGCATAGAAGATGCAGGAGATACAGAACCGTTCTATTTCGCATGATTACACTTATCAGTCATGTTCTGGAAGAATTGACTCTTCTGACTATCTAGCACTCCACTTGGGAGGGTTACACTTCTTAATATTACCACCAATCAGGCTGACCCATCTTTGCCAGCCAAACCAGAGATGTACAAGGGTGAGTCTAAATTTTGTCTTACAGAATCATGTTACAGTGCCATTACTTCCCATTTCCATGAAGTCAAGTGGCTTTGTCACTTACAATTGCTGGAACTACTAAAAACCTGTGTCAGTTAGGTATTCATGCAGTAGAAAACAAAACCATAAATATATTCACAAACACACCCTTTTTTTTTTTTTTTTTTGCACACACACAGCATCTCCTCTGGTGGCTGACAACCCCTCTTCTATTTTGGGNCACACACACACACACACACACACACACGTATGCATAGTAAACCCCAATTTCATGCCTTGCTATCCTTTATACACAATTCCTGGAGGCACACCCTGTGACACAGACCCAGCTTTCATGGTACCTGCTGTTGGTAGTGGTAGTCCAACATCTGCTAGCAGCAGAGGCATGAGGCAGTCAGGGACATTATATTCCATTACAGGTTCTCAAAAATGTGGTGCTATAGATTAGTTCCCAAAAACAAGAGGGTTTTGTCCCACTCCCTCCAACTTTTCCCTGTACTCAGCTGCCCTCCTGTCTACTGTCTCCTTCCCTTGGATTTATAATCCTTTCTTCTTGGCCCACAGTTTTGCTTTCCCTCATCTGAACTTGCCTTCATAGTGGTCTTCTGCACATGCTGCATGCCTAGGATCCTTACTGACTTCTCCTACAGCACGCTTTCCCTTGTACCCCTGCACAAGGAGTACCAAGTGCTTTCAAAGGTGTTGATAAGCCAGTGTGTGCCTGCACACTTGGGAGAGAACACACGCTTGAATGCATGCACTGCTACCAATTGTATGAACCGGCACAACGAACACACCAGCTCTTTGTACCTTATTATTGCAGGTCATTCACTGATTGACATCCTAATGAACACTGGCCATGCAAAGAATAATAATCAGTGTTAGCCCTCAGTTAGACACAGCAGTTAGCTTTAGATGGGAACACTGAGAAATGATGGGTGTTAGTAGCTGAATGACAGGAGTGTGTCTGTGACCTGTTTACATGATCAGCCTAAGAATAGCACAACTTTGTAGGAAGTCACTGAAATGTCCAACAAACGAGAATGAAAACTTTGGGTGTGGAAATCAAATCACTTCAAGGGTTGTCTTATGATTAAGTATTATGTCTTATGTTACAAAGTTCTTCCATTGTGCCACTCGAGTTTCTCAATGTCCACTTAGAGAGGCTTTAGCGGAAATGTTACTAAAACACTGTTGTCATGGTTTCTCTGACACCAAAGAATAATGTAGGGTAGGCTTCCTGCACTGCTTTAACTGCACAGGCACAGTGCTTGAGGTTTGTCTAACTTTAAAATATACTTGTGGCTACCTTGATAACCACAAACAAACAAACAACCTGCCACAGCAAAGAGCCAAACTGGAGGCACTTAGAGGTTGCACATACCGGAAACACGTGGAACTGGCACAATGTCTTTAGGAGGGTGAAAATAGCCACCTTCATTGTTAAAGAAACCTGTTGACAATTCCTTGTTCATCTCTTCCCTTGCTTACAATAATCTCATCATGTGACAACATGCTTTTCTCCTTTCATGCTAACCCAAACATGAAACTTTCTGAGTTTCTTCATTCATTTCCTACCTCTTTTTCTCCCACATCTTAGTTGTTTCCATTGAGCTTTGAGATTGTTTTTACCATGCTTGCTGTGTTGGGATGTGGAAATGGGGTAGACACTGTTGATTTAGCAGGGCACCACCGATGTGGAAGTGCCTCAGAGAGCTGTTCACAGCTGCTTGCAGGAATAGAACTGCTCACAGTAGCAGTCCCTCAGAGACAGACACTTGTGATGACGTGTTGCATTCAGTGAGCTCAGTGCTATTAACGCTCAGATAATATTGCTGCAAATGGGCAAGGGTTCTGTCTGAACTGTCTCTTTGAGTTTTCTCGGGGAGACTGAGGGTGAGCCTTGGGCTGCGGAGAGTGAAAAGCCATGGACTCCCATGGATTTAAAAGAACAATCCTGGATGCTCTAGGGCAGCTGTGTGTGCACTAATCATGCAACTCTCAGCTTGGCTGGGAGCCTGGGCTTAGAGAGCATGTTTTACTTACAATAGCAGTCCAGCTCTGCTTGAAAAGCTACAGAAGAGCAGCAGAAATAGAGAAACTTCAGAAAAGCTGTGAAAAAGCTGAGTAAAGAGATTGTTTCACTAACCTTACCCTTCCCACAGGGACCAGGAGGAATAAACCAAAGCAAGGTAGACCTTTCTTAGTTGAACTAAAGAGCAAAAAGATAAGGAATACCAGGGAAGATCAATAAGTTTCACTGCAAATCCTTCCGTGCAAAGATCAATCCTTGGTTCATTTCTGGGCACATTTTTCAAAAAGGGCTGCTTGCCAACGACTTCCAGTTCTGCTGCAAGGATGCATTTTTAGCATCTTCCTCCAGGGAGGAATTCAGTTGCTCTTGACTGGAAGTTGTTTTGGCAATTTGGCCACTCCTCTTCCACTGTCTCCAAAACGCATGGTACACAAGGACAATGAGATCTGGTCATTAGACAGCTCCTTCTGCACCCTGTGAACAGGTAGGACTGCACCCATAGCACAGCTATATGACTGCTGGAAAATAACTGATTTTTTTCATCTTGTTCATCATTCACCCTTTGGAATAGACTGTGTCTTCCTGTGCCTGAAATGATTTCCCTTTCCTCCTTCAAATCCCTCCTTATGTTTCATTTTTCATGTGCTTTCCTATGATAGTCTACCCTAGGAAACTGTTTGCTCCCATCTTTGCCTCGATCTTTAAGCATGTAGAGCTGGACAGCTAAATAGAGCAAATGCCTCACTGGGATCCAGCCTGTTCCCATGTGCTGGAATGGTGCCATGAACACCTGTGATACTTTCTAAATAATATAACAGCAGGAGAAAATGCAGTCCCAAATCTGATTCTAGGCTGCATGTATAACCCTATTTATTCTGCTATGTGTGAAAGGGCCTTGACATGAGAATAACTATAGTTTATACCCATTTTCATATGCGGGAAACTGAAGGCAGCCATTAAGGAAAAGAGACCTATAACCCTAGTGCCCTTAGAATTACAAAAAGCATTTTGGTCATTAAAAATGAAAGGCCTAGAGTAAGATAGGCTTTAAAATTTATAATCTCTTTAGCTATTACTGCCACAAACCAAACTAGCCTGTGAAAACAGACTCTGTGACAGTGTCATGGCATTGTGCATCCTCACCTGAGCTGCTATGTAGCACAGGCCACCCAACCACACCAAATCAGTCTCATGTCTATCCCAGGGAAGCGCAGTTGATCTAGGGTATCCTTGATTTTAAGACTGACGAAGAATGCTCCTTAGCCCTCGGCAAGACAATCTTACCGGCTTTCTCTTCCACATTAGACACCAATAGACGACAGATCCACACACCCTTCAGAATTATATGCATCTCCCCATGGCCCATAAAGGGATGCTTGACTTGGACTAACACCTAAATTTCGATGGTTAACACTTCTGAGATAAATCCCATCTCTGACTGAGACCTCTCTTAAACTTTGCTTCTGCAGTCTGGATTCTTTTGGCTCTTTAGAATTTATTCCAAAAAAGACTTGGCCATCTAATCATCTAGAACCACATCTGTGAATAAACTCACTAATGAGAGTAAATAGTTTAATTCTCATAGGAAAAACAACATGAAATTGTGCAATTGCACAAAATGAAGCAAAGATGGCCTGGAACCCTGCCTCTGTGCTCCTGAGGTACCCCAAAATACTTCAGACCATGAATAAGAGAGCAGATACAGTGAATCCCACTGATACAATCTCTTGGTATGTCACTTACCATAATATGACTGCCTCCAGAAAAAAAATACTCTCACCAGATAAATACCAAGTATGAAAGTTATCTGCATATATGCAGGTCCTCAAATCTAAACAATATAAAGATACTGGCTTCTTCTCTGTTACCTTGATAGCATCTTACAGTGCCTTTTCAACACATGCTGTCACACAGAAAGGTTATCTGCTCCTAGGAATCATACCTTATTTTTGCCCTCTATTACAGCCGTTCTCTCAGTGATGCTCTGGATCCTGTTTCCTATGTTGCTGCCAGCTTTCAGGATGGAAGATCCTTCAGTGTAAAAGCAAAATCCATGCCTTAGGACAACAAAAATTGAAATGTTATTGATTTGGTGATAGAAATTCAATGCATAAGACAAAACAATTGTTTTGAGAACAGTGATCAGTCAGGAAAACTGCAGGTACTGTGATGAACAGGCAAGATAATTACTTTTCATTAAATCATGAGGTTTGGAGCTTGATAATTGGATTCACTTCCACAGCCCCTCCTTGAATATTAGCTCTCTGGGGTCAGTGTTCACATTTAACCCAGTGCAAACTGTGAGGTCAGAGCCTAAATATAGACCAACATCCCATTTCCAATGCTCCTGTTTCCAGACATTGTCAAAACATCAGCTCACATTATTTCTAGCCTTTAACTCAAGACAAATGATATTTGCTTCAAGATCCATTCCACAATGCATTGGATGCTCCTTTGCTCTGTGCAGGTCCTTTTCGTTTTAACAAAAAATGATGTGTTTTCATTTCTGAATATTTTTTTAAATTCAGTTTACAAGATAGCAAAATATTAATATTTAGGTGCTTTACATTGATTAATACTGAGGTGATTACATACACTAAAAATAAGCATAATCTTGCAAAGGAACAAAACTAAGTTAAACAAAACTGTACCTAAGTGACAAAGGGATATAAATGATAATTTAACTGGAAAAAATCAAGTACATCTTAATGAATGGAAGTCCCAGAGAAAAAATGTTTTTGCCTTATGTAACAAATTGGCTTGTAATCAGAACATTCAGGTGTGGTAATGATAGAGCTAATTTTTTTCTTGAAGTCTGATTTGGTACACATGGAAATAAACACATTGGAACACTTCTTAAATGCTGCCTGACCCTGTTCTTCCTTGAGAATATCTAGTTCAGTTTTTTATCCAGAATTTAGTTGTTGCTTGTTCAATTCCAGGTTCATCAGCAGAGATTAGCCCTGCAGCCTGATGGAAGTTCTTTCAAATCCACTATGTTCCTTGGATTTGAAAGATAATGGCTGTAGTATCTGTAATCAAATAGTTCTGACTTGTGTAACAGTTGTTTGGAGAAATGAACTTTAAAGCCCAGTGACTGAAAAATAGAATGTGACGCAATCCTGACCAAAGAGTGAGGTTCATTTCCCTTCAGCTAACTGTGCACTTTGCTTAAACTTTGTGTTGTTTAGAATATCAATGATACACCAACTTTGCATGCTTGTTTTTAATTCTGCATCTTTGCGTCAAACTGGCCAATGCCCTGGCAGATATTACAGCTTAAAGAGATAATAACATGGAAACTAACTTGGGCTGCCCAAATTTCACAATGTGCATTGAAAGGATCAGTGTGTTGAAAAGACAAAAAGCCAGGAGAAGGCAACAGAGATTCATGCATTGAGAGGAGAGGGAACAACAGCATGGCAGGAAAGCCCTACCTACACAACCACTTCTTTCAGACTCTGGTTTAAAAGCTAATTTATAATACATGATTGTTGAAGCCAGGGTGGAAGAAAGACAGGTGTGTTAACAAGAGCACTTGTTGCACTCAGAGATGAAAAACAGTTAAAATTATTCAGAAAGGTAGATGCCATTTACTTTGCACATTTAAGGCTTTAAGAAGTCTGGTTCTGTAACAAGAATAAAACTCAGAAGGCATGAGAATTTGGCTAAGCTGCTAACATTTTCATGTCATAGAAGATACCAAAACTCAATTTGTGATACCAGGCACACAAACAGGCAGTATCAAAAGCACATCTTTGTGACTGGATGCAATCTGTACAGGAAAACAGAGACAACCAAGTCCCACTTCACCCATATTAAAAAGTGCCTCCTAATTTATTTTTTTTCCTATCCCCACAGAATGCATTTATGTTTCTTTGTTACACTGTTGAAATTTTGTACTCTTTACCTTAGAAGTCCTTACACATATTTTGGTAAAGGACAGAAAGAAGGCACAATGCATATTCAGAAGCTGCTTGTGCATCTCTGAAAAGCATCTCCAATTTCCTTTCTTACAGCTCTGGTGCCTCCAGACTCAGTTGCTATTATTATACTCTTCCTCACAATCCTTAAAAAGACTGTATATATTTAGTTTGCCATGTCTTAGGGATGAGGACAGTGTTATGTCTTTGCTGATGCTTAGCACAATGAGGTGCTCATTACTCATTAACAGCAGAATGCAAACCACCATCATAACTACAATAACTTCACAGTAACAGGAAAAATACATGTAAAGTGCTAGATTAGCCCTGGAGGCACATATGTGAACTCTACTGATGGCACATTCCATTCTATATCCAAACTGGCGATTACAACGTTAATGCAATTAGAGCAGAAAATCGAACACACTTCATAGCAGTTGTGCATGGTTTTAATAAAAAAGTAGTCACAATCAAGCTGAGAATACTACACCCAACAGCACACAGCTGGAGCTGTGATACTGTTGTACAGACTACTTTGGCCCCACTGACTGCTGGATCAGCAGACGTTTACAGATCAGTTGCAGCACGGCTGCCAGGCAGAGTCTAGGACAAGATTCAGACTCATCCCTTTGGATGCAGAACCAGATGTTTCCTCTCATCAGCTGCCAAATCCCTTCACTTTAAACTAAAATACACTAAAATAACTCAGGGACAGCACACGAGCTGGGTCCACTCTCTTCAGCTGGCTACTCAAGTTAATACTCCAAGTTATCTCACCTCTTACTGCTGCCAGGGGTGCCATGTGAAAGATGGCAACAGCATCAGGTAGAGATGAGGAAGGGAAAAATTAGTCATAAGTCCTTATTCTTAACCTGACCTCAGCTTCTAACAACTGAAATTTTGTAAGAGAAAGAGAAAAGGTTCTCCTGAACTTAGATGTAATCATCAAACCAAGGGTTTGTGTTAAGCACAGATGCTTGGAGAGAAAGAGAGAAAAATGAAAACACAAAAATCTATGCTGGCTGGAACCAAAAGAGGCAATCATCTTCCTGTTAACTCGACTGATGTTTCATAGCATGTGTCCTCACATAACATCAGCTACGTATTTTTCTGATTTCAAGGAAATTACCAATTTCTTCAAACTACCACTCAGGAAAATAACAAGGGCATTGCATTTTTAGCAAGAACTGTCTGTGTTTGCAGGGAAATCCCACCACATTTTAGGTATTTGAATTTTACTCCAGATATCTCCAGAGCACATGAATTCCTGAAATGTTTTCTCGTGGGATGAGCCTCGGTGCTTTGCATCTCCAGGAAATCTTACAGCAGGGTTACCGCCAGGTTAATGAACGAGCACACAGTGTGCGCAGGGATTGATAAACAAGCTGATATCCGCCAGTACATTTCTAAGCATTTCTTTCACCTGTGTCCCTGCAGACCCTTTCACATTTCTACTCTGTGGGTGCAGCTCCGCACGTGTAGAGATCCCACATAACAAATGCTAACAGGGGCGTGTACAAACCTAAGTTTATAAAAGATAAGCAACCTCAGTGCAAGGTAATCAGATCCTGCTGCCTTAGTGAAGCACTGGTAGAGGCACAGCACTCAGGTTTGTCACACCCTAAGTAGTTTTTCTCATGTGCCTGCATGCGTGCTGGCATGCACGTTTGCAGGTGTGCACCCGCACAGGCACGCATGGGCCTTTGTGTTGAGAGCCTGAGAAAAAGGCTACCCTTTGTAAAAACAGGAACCACCAATTCTCAGGTTTTAAGGTTTTCAGAGAAGTCCAGCACAGGGGGAAAGAGGGGTGAAAGTAGCTCTGCCTGTGGCAGAGCAAGTTCTGCTCTCAGACCTGCACATCGCCCAGAGCTTCGGGAATTTACACAGATTTGGAGAGGCTGGGGGTGGTTTATGCAACCAGAAGTAAGTCCAGCTTTATAAAAGGTCTGTGATGTGTGGAATTGGCACCCACAGGGGCCTTGGAGAAGTGGCTAGGGGGAGGGGAACCAGCGTGCTACTCAAGAATACATCAAGCCCTTGAGGAAGCAGAGTGTGCCATGTTTGAAGATACAAAGATAATCACAGTGCTGGGAACCGTCTTGTGTAGCGGAGGAAGGCAAACAACAAGAGGAAAGCAGCATATGCTCATGATTTCGCACAGGAAGCTAGCAGCACCTCCTGCCAAAGTGAGATAAGAAAACTCCCATGGCCTATTCTGGACAAGGCTGTGGTGATCAACCTTCACTTCACACTGTCCTCACTCTGCTCCACAGCCTGCTCCCTTTCCTAATGAGTTTCAGAGCCCTCATTCCTATTAGCATGCAGCATGCCAAGCACAATAGAGTGGTGTATTTATAACTATCAACAGGGAAAAGTTTCCAGGGTAAGAGTGCACTTCATGTCATCTTGATGTATTTCACTGAAATCACACTACAAACCAGCTCCAAGCTAAAGCCCTGTGAATAAAACTTCTGATTTCAGAAGAAAAGCTGCTCAGTGATTTATAGCAGAGCATGGGAGCTGAGGCAAGCAATTTGTCCAATTATTCATAGGATGGTCCAACCCTAAGTATGACAGTCAGCTCTGATTGAAAGCCCCAAATTTAACCTGTCCCGACACATCCTCCCCATCCCAAAGACAGGACTGCAGTTTTCAGTTCAAACAGTGCAAAAACAAATACCAGTGAAAGAGCCTCAATTCACAGATCAGTTGGAAAATATCCATCTTCTGTCTCCTTGTCTTCCCAGCTTCTCCCTCCCAAGCTCTCCTGTGTGATTCCAGAGGCTATTGCAATCTTTACCTCGTGTAATATCTCATTCAAGTCTCTAAGCATTCCTCTTGGCAAGCCCCTGGCAGCCTCACTCACACTCTCATTCATTGGGGTAGGATTTGTTGGGAGGGAGAGGAAGCCATCCTGTCACCAACCATTTTTAGAGGGATTAATGGCAGTCACCATACTTTTCTCAGCATCAAGCCTTTTTTTAGGGCAGCAATTCCTAGCAGCATCAGGGTAAGGTTACTACAAATTCAAGCTGAGCTGATTGACATCTTTTCAAGATGCAATGGTGATGACACTAATGTTAAGACAAGAACTCTGGAAATTCCTGGAATTGTAAAGAATACATCAGAACTGGGATTTTTTTGCAAGTTGCCCAAAAAATCTGAATGACATGGGCCATGCCTGTTCTGCGCCTCAGCATCCAGTGCCATATGATTGGTACAGCACAGGGCTGGCGTAGCCACGTGTCCTTGGGAATATTGAGTCAATTTGAAGCAGGAAACAGAGAGGAAAAATAGTATCAGGAAGCATGTACAGTTTGTAAAACATGCCTTATGGGGGTGGGGGAAGGAGAACATGTGCTGGCCTCCCGCCAGGTTTGTTTATGCATGTGATCCTATGATTCTAAGAAGCTATGGTCCAGGTATTCCTGCTCTAGGTCAAAACCAGTCCGTTTGAGGTTGCAATACTGGCAAAACTACAGCTGGGAGGTCATCCCAAACACTTCCCTTAATATGCAGATTAGTGGGGCTAGGAGGAAAACAAGTGGTAGGAACTGGATATATTTTACATTGTTTATTTCTTTATTTATATTTATTTAGGACCTTAGCAAAGAATAGCAAACAACAAATCTTAGTGAAAGGGGTACAGATTCCTCCCCTCCAAGTCTCATCCTCTCTCTGCTCCCACTGTTACTGTTCCCTACAGCTTCCCATGGCAGTGTCAACACTTGTCCACCAAGGGCAGGTGGGACATCACCACTTCATCACACTTCAGACACATTCATGACTCTGAGAGTGCAGCAACAATACTCCTCTGTCTCCAGTGTGGGTGCAACTTGTGATCAAGGAAACCAAACGGATAAATTATTCACTGACAAGCCGCAGGTCAGCTGGAGGATTTCTAAGTGGCCTCCATGAAGCAGGCTGGGATAGGGCCCTTGAGCAGTGGCTCAGCTGCCAGAGGGAGGACTGAGTTGTTTTCTGTTTTGTAGGACTTGTGACCCCATTGAGGGGGATACTTGGAGAGAAAGTACAGTCTCTAGGAGAGATCCCTGATGTCCCAAAAACCTCATTCTCCTGGGGAGTATCTTTGAAAAGAGTAGGGTAAATAGCATTTAGAGCTTCGTTGTGTACTTGCATGGCTCTATCGAAAAAGGAAGCATTTAATAGCTGCACATTGCCTTTCCTGCTATTATTGATATGCAACCAGATAACTGGACAATGTTCCCCTTTCATACTCATCCTTTCCAAACATTATGACTTGCCCTTAACTATTCCAGTTTGCTACCTGGAAAGCTGATTGATATGAGAGATCTCAAAAGAAGCAGTAAGATCAGCAGCAGTGTTACCTATCCCAGCTTAGAGTACTTCATCAACCCACACTCGGATTTCCACAGGAAAAAAATCACTTCCATAACTGCACACTTGAGCACCCTGCAACATCAGTTACTCACAACAAAAAGCGCAGATGACTGAGGCTGAGGGTCACCAAAAAACCCATTCTCCTTCCAACTTCTCTGCCATTTCTTCAGACCTCTGGCTGCTAGGGTACATTACAGCATTTATAAATCATTTTTCAGGTGTCTATGCAGACTAAGGTTACCTGAAATTTTCTCACCTTGTCTTATAAGAAAATTATATTTTGCTTCTTGACCCTCAATTTTCAGCTTCACACTGCTTACCATTCTTCATGGACACAGAATACCATCATATTTCAGCCAAATCTACCTTCCTTTCTTGTTATACACCTCTCTTACCTCCTTTACTAAACTGTGCTCACTCTCATCTCCCATGAAGCCACTGAAACTCAGCCTCCAGTTTCTCTGTGCAAAAGCAAAAATCATGTCCTGCACAGAGAAGCAGGATGTTGGTTGGAACTATAGAATTATCACATGAGATTTCTACAAGCACCTAGAATTTCTTTCAGGGGAAAAAAGTGTGTGATTCTGAGAGTCTGTTGTACTGCAAGGAAGAGGGTCTTGCAATTTGGTTGAACAGTCAGAATCCTAAAGAGAAAGTCCACAAAACCTCTACATACAATGTCCACTCTTGCACTCAGGTTTTTTTATTTCCAACTTATGTTCCCTATAAATCAAGTCCAACATATTGTTCAGATCCTTCTAGTGTAAATTATTTTCCTTACATAAATCACTTCTGATAGCTCACTCAACTTCTGGACATAACCTTACATCTAAAATATTCCAAGATCCATGTATCCACAACTCCTTCCTTCTCAGAATGCTGAAGTTCCCTTTCTTTCCTTTGCTGCCCTAATTGGACCCTCTTTGTTCTAGAAAGGAGTAACTTTTTAGTAGCCTATTTACACAGTCCTTCATGCTGCCCATCTTGCTGACAAGCTGGAAGCACAACTGTCACCCTTTACAGTTTCCAGTGATTAGCAAAGGAGAACGGTTGATCCACTGAGGTTGTGTTTTCCAAGATGATTTGTTTTCAGCTTCTCTTCAAGTAGGGGTCTGGGAGCAACTCTGGGCTGACTGGAGTGAGGGACTGGAGTGCAAGCAGAAAGCAAGGAAGGGGTGAGAAAGAATGGAGGGAAACATTCTTAAGGAGAGAGGGGAGCTGATTAGAGGGAAAACAGGAAGAGAAAATACTGACAGACATGGATGTAAGACCAAGAATCCATCTACCCCATATCCTGTCCCAACAATGAATATGCAAATGGCTGAGGATGAGTAAGAGTGGGACTAACTTCAGATATTTCCTCCTAATACTCCCCCAGTCACCAATTATTATCAGCTCAGGAACTTTCTGCAATATAGACTGTTTCTATCCTACTCTTCCAAGACTGTGGAAAGTGTTCAAACCCCCAAAATTTTCTGGCAAGGAGATTCACAGATGTGCTATCCACTGCATGAGGAGCTATATCCTTTTTCAGCTCCAAATTCTGCTCCTCCTGTCATCATCTAATGTCCCCTACCTCTTAAACTGGAAAAGATATACACAGCTGATCCTCAGATGTGTGTTCTTCACAAGTCTGTAAGTCTCTATTCTGTAGCTCTCAAGTCACCTCTTTTTCGCTCTGCGAGAGTCTTGACCTCCCTCCTTACTCATCCATCACACAGTCCTCTCATTCCCTGAAATTCCTTTGATCCTTTTTGATGCTATTCCTGGTGTACCTCCCAGTTTGGCCACATCCTTTGAAATGAAAGAATCAGAAATGCTCATATTATAAAAGATGTCAGAAATTTACGGATTTGTGGAGTTATCATGGTGTTCTGTCTTTATTTCTTTCCTGGTAATTCCTAACACTTGATTTTCTTTTTGAGCTGCTCATGATGGTGTTCCCTTTCACAGACCCATCTCTCACAACACTCAGATCCCTCTTTGTAGTAGTAATGATCAGCCAACAGTTTTTTAACATGTATTTTACATATGAAAGTTTTTTTTCCTATGTGTATCATACCCATTTATCTTCAGTGAATTTTACCTGCCACTTTTTCACTCAGATACCCAGATTCACAGTGTTCTGCATTTCTTTGCAATCAGCCCTTCATCCTTACAAATCTGATTAACTTGGCATCATCAGCAAACACTGTCACTTCCTTACCACCTTTTCCAGGTTATTTCTGAACATGTTGACAAATACAGACCCCAGCACCAGCTACTGAAAACTTCACTGATCACCTCCCTGCACTGCAAGAACTGGTTGTTCCCTCTTAACCTCAGTTTTCTATTTTTTAACTGAATACTTTTTTCTGAGCACGATCCTACC
Organism: Picathartes gymnocephalus; assembly: GCA_013390045.1. Classification (NCBI taxonomy): domain Eukaryota; kingdom Metazoa; phylum Chordata; class Aves; order Passeriformes; family Picathartidae; genus Picathartes; species Picathartes gymnocephalus. Next base: position 68,672 of record WEKY01043509.1, read on the forward strand.
TCACATGCCGTGTCTGTTCAAAGCCTCCCGCAAAGGCTTTTTGAAAGGCATACACATAAAAGGAAACAGGATGCTAACTAAAGTTTGTATCTTTTTGTAAAAGGTGTTACTCGATCCAGTAATAGTACTCCATTCATAATCACTCCTAAGCACACACAGAGTTTGACCTGATGCCTTCCTTTGGCCAGGAGTCCCTGCTAGTGCAGGAGCAGGCTTCTGGCCACAGGCTGGGACACCCCACTGGCTCAGACACGGCCAGCGTGTGGGGCCTTGCTCACGTTGTGCAGTCCCCATGTACAGCCTGTCACACACATTATTTCCCATGGGCTGGGCCACAGAGATCAAGCAGAAGCTTCCCACTATCTACGTGACTCTTATGTGTTTTTCCTTAAGGCTAGGTGTCAGATTGCACATAGTAAAGCCAAGAGATCACCCTGTGAAAGCAATAAGAAAACTAGGAAAAAATAGAAGGAAGAGTAAGTGTAAAAAAAACCAACACAGGCAAGAGAGAATGAAAGCATGATACTAAGCAGAGCATCCCTAAACACCTCTATCTTGCTGCAGTTCTTAAGTTTGAAGATTGATCAACGACAAAAAATACAATGCTTCTTGTTTTAATTTTTTTTAAAAACTGATTTAAAGTGATTTGGAAACTAGCAATATCGAAATTTGAAAGCTTAAGGTTCTGATTCAACTAAGACCCATAATGAAGTAATTAATACTTGCAGAATAAATTCATCAGTGTGTAACCCTGAGGACAGACTGGGGCAAAGTGTACTCAGTATAAAGCATGTCAAGCTTATGTAACCATATGGATGTGCCAGATCTTATTCAAATGGCATTTTGCAAATAAAATATTAAAAAATATTTTAAAATTCCATAATACTGACTGGAAACAAGAATACAGCTCTACTCCGAGGAAAGAATGTGTTCACAAGCAAGCATTGGCTTTTGGCTCCCAGTGAAAGTGCAGAAAGAGATACTTGAGCATATTGCTTACTCAGGCTGAAGCAGATCAGATGTTGTTTCACCCCTCTCTTCCTTTGGCTTCACATTCCCTAGAAGTCCATGCTGCTGCAATGTACACTCATGACAGTTCCTCTGCATTTTTTAAGGTTATGTAAAAAACCACAGGGTTTGCATTTATTTACACTAATCTATTTCCCCAACCACACCAAATTAAGGTAATAGCTAGTTTGCTTTTTGGTGTACCCATAAGTACCTTTACATTACTAGACTGCAGTAAGATGATTTTCTTGTAGCACAGGGTAGAAGGCACAAACGCCACTAGCCAGATCTTCACGCAGTGTGAGTGTAGAGCTGAGGAACCAGCCACATGTCAAACTAAGCAAAGGCATCTTAAAACTACCTGTTTGTTAATGGCATCTGACCTACTTATACCAGCTCCAAAGACTCAGACTTTCCCTTCCTGAAAATAGAAGGTGGCAAAGGGAACAAAACCAGTCACCATGGACAAACTAATGGGCATCAATGTTTGCAGACATCTAACAATTAAATTTGGGTGGTTCACTACATTCCTAATTAAGTACAATTAACATTTGTTCTTTACTTGTTCATTTTATATACCTCACTGATGTTCCAAATCTGGCTTCCCTGATCATCTATCCAAGCACATCCTAATCATTCTGCCTTTCAATCCCTTATTAATACCCTGACATAAACAATGCCGAAATGCAATTAGACTGCTATGCACACACGGCCTGCGTCCTCTTTCGCTGAAGCTGCTGGGAGTCTGCCCATGCACTGTCATTGTGATAGTTTCAGTCTTTCTTTATCTCTGCAGAAGTTTCAAGAACACCTCTAGTTTTTTTCTTCCCAGATACTTCATGTATTCAGCTCTTCATCTCTAATCCCACCATTAGGTGGTTTTACCACCAATAGAGTTCATATCTTGACACTGTAGTCCAGAGAGCAGAGAATCATGTACCAGTTTCCCCAATTACTTTGTTTTTGTAAGCAACTCCATAATACTGCTAGATTTCGCTATCCCTCAAGCAAACACATGCAGAGAAAAAGAAGAAAAAAAAAGAAAAAAAAAAGCCAGAAAACCACAGACTGATGTGATGGCAGGGTTGTAAAATAATAATACAACATTCAGTTTGAGGCTAAACGAAACTGATAGCTCAAGAGGAGAGAGGCAGCAAGGTGATGGGAGAGTTGAAACACCCACGGCAAAATTTCAGTGTTGCAACTGTTTGCAGTTTCTGAAGGGCCAATCAGTCAAACCTTGAGCAGAGGTTGAAGATCTCTCTTGAACTGCCCACACAGAAACGTCCAGAGAGAGAAACTGGCCCCAAACAACACTGCACAGCTGCTGAGCAAGCCAGAGCTTCCAGTGAGCAATAGCAGCATGCCTTTCTTGGCAATATCTGCCAGGTCAGTTTAAGATAAACAAAACCTACTGAAGAGATTCAGGTCAAGAACCATGAACATCAAGTACTTTCCTGGCATGCAGGTGCTTGCTCTGCAGCCCCAGAACTGGTCTGGTTTTGTGGATCCCAGCCTGCCTGGCTCTGGAGACCCTCAGCAAGCCCTGCTGCTGTCTGCCTCCATGCACCTCTGCTGACAGCCCAGCCTGAGACAATTCCCAGCCAGAAAAGACAGCTCCAGAGTGGTAGAAAAGAGGCCAAGGAAGCTGCTGGGCACTTCAGGACAAGTTTCCCACTGGGCTGTCCTCTTCAAAATCCACTGAACACCTGGGGGTTGCCCAGCCCAGGAATGTGTCTGCTACAGAGCAGCAGCATACGCTACCCTGGAAAAGCAGTTTCTCAATCATTTAAGAAAGATTAATTTCGTTTTTTTTCTAATGACTTTTAATTTTATTTTTCATTGTTGTCTACTGTCTTTTGTCTGCCATCTCTAAATTTAATAGCTCTGCATAAGCTCCAAAAAACCCCAGAACATTGCTTTTTGCCCTCAACAGATTTCCTTGACTGTTCTATGTTTCCTTGCTTGGGTGAACATCAGAAGAGAATCTTTCCACCTACCTATCTAGTTAGCTAGCTGGCTAACAAAAGGTTGATTCATGGCAAGAGTTGGTTTAAGCAAAGTAATTGTAACAGAAAATAAAGAACAGGGAATTTTAAATGATGTTGGTCTTCCCACATTTCAAAAATTCACATTTGTTGAGCAATTTTACCACTTTTTTTTTTTTTAATTCTTATTTGCTGTGAGGGAACTATGGAAATTATTTTATTTCGCTAGTCTCCTGTTACTGGCCTGAGTGAAGTAGAGAGAAGAGTTATGCAAATTGGTTGTATCAATCACAAAGCATTAAATTATATCTGCATTTAAAAGCAATGGAATTCATTGAGGTATTTTTAGATTTTTGTAACCGAAATACTGCCTGGAAAATAAAGTGAAAGTAGTACCCACACAACCTAATGGCTGCTATTAAAGGAGGCCATAGGCAACAGTCCTTCAAAAATAAAAGCACCTAGCTTAGGCAGCATGCATCAGTCCCCAGCTTGCAGTGACAGTACCCAAGTGGTGTGAAGTTAAGCACATATATAAATATTGGAGCAAACAGATCTTGGAGCCAACAGTGCACTGCAAGGTCTTCGCAGCAACAGCATCTTTTTACTCGGAATGCACTCTGTCCTCTGCACTTCTGGGACTCAGAAATTTCCTGAGAATCCCAGCTACCTTAGACTGAAGGGTAACCTGTGGGGTTTATTGACTTAAAGTACAAGGTACATCTGTGTACAGAAACAAGCACTGCTTGAGCACAAATAGAGCAACATTTTAGTATTGGAAACCTAACATTGAGCAGATAAATACAAAAAATTGCTGTAATTGCAGAACAAGCTATGTTTTTTATCTGCTGCACAAGGTACATGCACCTTAAATGTGTTGCTTAGGCAAACCTCCCCTCACACAGAGAGGGAAGTAAAATTCAATAGGTGGAATTAAAGGGTTTTCCAGTTCTTCAGGGAGAACACCTGAACCTGCACAGACATCAGCCTGAGCAAGGTGTGCCAGCTGCTGAGGTACTCTACTCCGCTCCCTTCCCAGAGCAGGAGAAAAAATGTAATTACTCAGGTATTTCTGCCTTCCCGCAATAGTTAATTGTTATATTATTCAGAGGGGGTCATTCCACTTCTTTTAGGCAAAGCATTAAAAATGGTGTTCTCCAGACTGCTTCTGCAATGAGTACTTAAAGGAGAAGGAAGGGGAGAGGGTTAAAGGGAATCATCACAGAACAATTATGAAGGTAATTTGGAAGCCAGTCTGGAAACAACATTGTAACAGAGCCAATAGCTGATTCAAATGGTTACATTTCTCCTTTGATCACCTGCTCAAACACACTCCTAATTAGCATTTAATGGAGTCTACAGTTCAGCACATTATTGAACACCTGCATGCAGATGTTAATTCCTTTTTCTGACCACGAGCTCTCCTGTGCTGGAGTGCAGACGGGTGCTTGCTAACAGAAAGAAATGACAACTGATGAGCGCCACCTCGACTCTCAAGGAAGAACCAACTGTTTCTTCAGTGCTGCACCGGATTTCAATCCAGAGTATTCATAGTTGTATAAACTCTTGAAAGAAACTAAAAGATTAAAAGTGTTCATATATGCCTTTCTCAAGATTTCTGTAGTTAAAAGATGCTATGATTTTTCTTCTGTTACATTCATTAGCAAAAATTAATTTTGCAACTTGTCCTTGTAAGGTAACATACCAGGCAGAGGAAAAGCAGCCTTCACCTGTCTTTGAAATGGAAGATTCAGGTAATACCTATTCCAGCAAGAGGAGAAATTGCTAGTGCCACCTCTTGGTGAGAAGGGCACAGCCATTAGCATAACCCCAAAGACATAGTGGGAAAAATAACATGTATTTCTAGGAAGTGCTGACCACTCTCTCACTAATATCAAAGCACTTACAAGTATCCTTAATTTGAGACATTTAGTATTAAGACCTTTAGTATGCAGATGTCCTATTTAGTTGAATGACATATCTTGTACGCTTGCAATTAAGCGTGTACTTAAATATTTGCCTGGATTGGCACTAAATCCCAATTCCATGACAGCATTAAAAAAGTGAAATCCTATGCAATCTGATTATTCTTCAGCCGAAACTGAAAAAATTTTGTCTCTTAAACTTGTTAGGTTTTTAAATATCTTCATTGGGCTGTGATCCAAATACTTTGCCTGTTTGAACCTTCCAATAGCAACTTAATGATAAAGCCATTGTGGAGATTGAGTATTAATCATTAAGTTTGTGTCAGATTTCATGGTGCAGGAAGAGCTTTGGATGAGTCAACACAGACTCCTAATCATAAGGAACAGAGTTTGAAAGAAAACTACAATGTAAAAAGAGGATTAGTTGAACTTCAGTGTCAAGTACGCTTGCATGGTGCCTTTTATTCTTTACCCTGTTTCAATATCATCTGGAGAATGTTGGGAACATTTAGATTGCTGAACTGAATCTATGACAAAACATATCACAGGACAGATAGGGCCTTCATAATGGAAAAAGTTTCTAAGATGTTTTCTGTTGATTTCAAAAGAAGCCACACATAGGAATCACTGTGCATGGAGAAAAGCATGGAGGAAAATTTCTCCATGTGAAAGTGTGTGAACTTTTCAAGACATTGTCTTCTCTCATGAAAATGGAAAAGCAATTATCACTTCTGGACCAATATTGCATGCATGAATAGTAGTGAACTGTAAATAAACCCAAATAGCAATACCAAATAACCACTCTGCCCTCCATTTTCAAACAATGATGGAGAAAAAGTTGCATTGTGGCTACATGTCCACTAAAAAATATATTGATAAAAAGCAGACAATTTTTATTAACTAAGCAATGTTTGTAGCAAGCTTTATGCTTGTAAAAAATATTTAAATGTAATAGTAAAGGAAGATATACTAAACAAAAGTAAAGAAGTTGTCTTACCTTGTTTTAGAATGGTTTGGTTTACAGGCATACCACATCCATGTAATTTTAGGTGGAGGAATACCATACACAGTGCATGTCAGCACTTGTTTGCTGCCTAGTAAATGCAGATTCGGATCAGGGAATGATGACACGGCCTTTTCATATATCTGTGGTTTCACTGGAAAGGGTAAAAATTGGAAAGCAATTAAAACCAGCTAATTTCTAACATATTGTATAATTATAAAAATACTACATTCCTACAGTGTGAGTAACAAGAAAAATCCCCAGGAGAACAAAGAAAAACAGCAGTCCTAAGTTAAGTCAGACGAGTGGTTAGTAACACATTCAAGTCATCAGGAACAAGTATGTGGCTATGGAAGACAGAAACACTCCTAACAAAAACCAGCATCCATCTTCTGGTTTGAAGATGCGTCTTTCACCCTGCAGATGAGGCTTGGGTCCATGAAGTCAGGAAGAAAACCCACAATGCCCTGATGCATGCAAGACTGGTGATAACCCAGCTCAAAGAAAATTGAGCGCTTACATGTTCAAGCATGGAAATACGTTGCAAACTTACCATTTACTGTAAGAGTGACTGTAAGATTCTTCGACAAGTTCCACTGTCGAATGCTCAATATTATGGTGTAGTTCCCAGCATCCTCCTCAGCAACATCCTTGATGACTAATGAATAGTCTTTAACCATGTAACGGGCACATTTTTCAGCAGCAGGTAGCCCATCTTTCAACCTGTTTCATGGAATTCCAGGAATCAAAATTCTGAAAAATATTTCTGCTTAAACCACCCATGTTACATCATATTCCTCAATCTTTGGAAAAGGATTGGATTTACATATAGATTAACATATACATAGATTTACACAATATATAAAACATTATTCTATATATTAAAATTGATAAGAATCTGACAGGGCTCTGTGGTGTTTGAGAGCTGCTGAAAATTACAGCTCTCTCTGAGGATCCCAGTTGTTCATGGCTGTGGCCGCCATTTAGTCTAAAAGACAACCATTTTGGCTAAGCGTTGGTCGCAGAAATAAAGGTTGCATCATCTTGCACTTGCCATTTCTCTATGACCTCAGAATACATCCTGGGACAAAGTATTACAGTAGCCTAAGCACAGCTGTGATTTTAGGAAGAGGAAGAGTAAGTAGATTAGATAAGCACTTAAGAATCAGATATCCTGCTATCAAGTGGATGTTTTCAAAGATAACAGAAAATCAACATAGAAAGTACTAACTGTTGCTCACAAACAGATTTCTGAAGCAAAACTTTTTTTTCAAAGTTGAAAATACAGTGTTACGCACATTTTAACAAGTTGCAAGAAGGTTAACATGATGTTAGTATAAGGGTGCAACATGTTAGTATAAGGGTGCAACAGAGATTCGTAATGATGATGGACTTGATCTAAATGATTAACAGCTTTTAGTAAGTATTTACAGAAAACTCATACTCTTATTAGAGGAGCAATAAAATTTGGTCAAAGCACTTACGGATTTAGGCATTTCACTGTATGTGTGTTTTACAGAACCACAGAATAGCTGCAGCTGAAAAAGCCTTTGGAAGTCATGCAGTCTAATGTCCTACACAAAGCAAGGTGAGAAGGTTGCCCAAGACCATTTTCAGCATGGTTTTGTGTATCTCCAAGAATGGAGACTCCACCACCACTCTGGACTACTTGTTCCAATGTTTGACCAATCTCAATTTTAAATTAAAAAAACTTAAAAATATGCGAAAATGTTTGGAGATTTTTTTAGTTCAGAAGTTTTGGATCTATATGTATAGTCAATAAGCCCAAACACTGGAGAAACAGGAAATGATGTATGAATGGCTGGCATCAGTGTCACACTCACCCCTTAGTTTTCCATGTGGAACCATAAATGTAAGGTTTTGTAAAACAGGACAACACTTTTGGAGCAAAAGTAATTCCTGACTGTAACATGAACTCCCACTGTTCATGTATGTATGGTTTGTTTTCTTAAGCAGTCTTGTCATAGACTCTTTGTTAAAGTACAATGAATTGAGCCCAAGCTACTGGTGTTCAAAATGATTTAAACAAAAAAACCCTTGAGATCACGAATATATAACAATGTTACATACAAAAGTGGTTTGGATTAATTAAAAAAAAAAACTGTTCAAAATATTTCTTAGCACAGCATACGTAAGACAAAATGAATGATCCAGTGAATGCTCTGCTGAAGTAGATCTGTAACCTACAGATCACTGCATCATAATACCAGCTTCCATATTTTACCTAATAGTGCATGCCTGTATGACTCAAGTCAATAATTTATTTTAATGAAAGCCTTCTTTTCTTTTTCTTACTGTCTGAAAAGCAAGTTCAGGTTTCATATCTAGGTCTGAGTGAATCTGGATGCAACACTTCAGTCAAGGCTGGTAGAGATATTTAGCTGTAGAGTGTCCATTGATTTCAAGAGGAGATATACCCAATCTATTTGAAGATCTCAGCTTTAAACTTTCCATATCTCCTTTCTCACACTTGCTAAATGGAGATAATTTTCTCATAAATTGTTAGAACCCCAGGCAGCTCTGAAACTTCAAAAAATCCTCCCCTACTCTATTACAAAAAGAGGTCCAAGATGCATATGTGGAAGTAACTGTTGTCCTACCATATAACCTCTGGAGAGGGAAATGCCTTCACTTTCATTGACAAACGATAGGATTTTCTTCCAGCTACAGCTTCCAGCGCAGTTTTTCTTCGACGTTTCAAATTAATGAACATTTTATCTTAAACAAAATAAACAGTTGCTTTGTATTACTGATTTTCATCCTGCAAAAAGAGTGGCTCTACTAAAGAAAATGTGACTCCAAATAAAAATTATCTTTAATAATTTTTATGCTCCTACATGTTAACAGCAAAAATAGCGTCTAACCTCCTAGAGATCTATGAAATAAAAAAGAATACCACAAGTATACAAGAAACTGAGATGCAGTTCCCAGGGCATGAATCTGCTTGGAGAAGATACACTCTAGCCAAATTGACATTGTGCTCCAGCCAGAAAAAAAGGCACAAGAGATAAAGTGGTCCGTAGTATGTGGGAGGCTGAACTGAGGATGATCAGATGACCTTTCCACTCCTACAGGCCAAGAATCAATGAATGTTCCAAAAGAAAATATTTTGCCAGAGAGGATTTAAGGGACCTTCAGAGAAATAGCAAAGGAAAAGGCAGAAACTTTCTGTAACATTGGTAAACAGCTGTTTCATCAAACAAACAAACCTTTGTCACTTCACTGGAATAATATAAGACTGCTGCAATTTATTCTTTCCCAGTTGCTCTGCCCCATATCTCCAACTGTCTGGCAAGTTGATGGTTTTTACCAGAGACAATAAAACACAAAATTCATAAAATACCTTGGAAAATATCTCTCTCCCCCTGCCAACTTGTGCAAAATAAAACATTCAAAGTGTAAAAAATATTTGAGTGTCCTTTTGATAGTACCCATGGTGCAATATTTACTCACATTATAAGCTGCATAAGGATGGTGCATATCCATTAAACAAGTTCACTATTTAATCACACTTACCATGTACATCGAAAATTATATGCACAAGACAAATAAGTAGTTTAATTACACAAGCCAAGTTACAAAGATACAGCCCTGATTCTGCAAACCTTTATTCACACCGGCTCTTTCTAATATAGGTATGCTGTAGATGGGGGGGGCTTATGTGAATGCAGGCTGACTTCAACAGTCCTGGCTTCTCTGACTCTAATTTTTATCTAAAATTCAGTTTCTAACAGGTGCAGTTTATCTGTTTAAGATACAGTAAGTGGTTATCATGATTCATCTTATGCTCCCAGTGCCTTATTCCAGAGTTTAAATAGAGAAAATAGTTTGGAATACCAACATAGGGTGCTTAGTCCACACTTCCAGATGGGAGAGAAAAGATACACCACTGTAAATATGTAACAAATCAATATTCTGACCTTATCTGTTGTAGAGGATACCCACCAGCCACTTGGTCTTTAATACCAATGATGCTCCAAAGATCCTAGATAGTTCTAATTGCAACAGGATGTCCCAAAGAAGGTCACTTTCCAAACAGTTCCAAAGCAAAAAAAAGTCCTTACTCATATACATTTGAAATAATATCAGAAATGTCCAGATTTCACAGAAGGCCCAGGCAAACCATAGGGAACTTGATTAAGGATCCTGCTTTAAAACCGTATTAACGATTTGCAGCATCTTGTGCTTGTTTCATTTTTTGAATGGTCTACCAGTTACCTGCTCCTTCATTTCTTCATAGAAAGCCGTGCATAAGTACCACAGAAGAGGAAGTAGGAATCTTCTATTTAAATTCAGCCTGTACCTTATCTTTCCCTCCAAACTATAGTTTCCTGATTATATCTGCCACTGAGTGAGGACAGTGCCATCACAGTATTTAGCAGACAAAAGGGATAAAGTTGAACATTAACATGTCAATTGCCAACAGTACAAAACAGTCATGGAAGAAATGGCACGTTTTCCCTCCTGGAGCGCCTCCCTCCCTTGTTTCCCTTTTTCTGCCCATGATGAACGTGCTACAAATTCACTTCTACCTCGTGTCACAATGTAAAACTATCACATGGCTGACCTTGGCACATAAGCATTGAGTATTCTACAGATCTGCACCACTTCTTACCATAAACAATGAGTGTTGTGTTGACAGCCTTGACTGATGGCCCACTCTTCACGTGGCAGGTGTACTGGCCTTTATCAATATCCCTCACTCTGTCGACAACAAGGATGCTGTAAAAAATGTTGGCCTCTGAATTCTTCTGGTCAATACGCTGCATTACAGAACCTCTTCTCCTTGTCTATAAAAGCAAAAGAAATGAACAAGAAAGGGCTTAATCAAACCAATCTTCATGACTATTAAGATTTTTATTTTACTGTTCTGCCACCGTAACTTAATAAAAAAATCCCAGGTGCCTTTGTACAGCACAGGCAAGCAAAAGATGCTTAACATTTGTAGGCAACCTTATAGGGCAATTCATCCCTGTCTTCACCTAAGTTGTTATAGCATCCAAACTAGTATTTTCCAGAGGAAGATCCTCCCTTTTGTATAGCCTGTTATATCAACATGCCCAGCTCCCCTTTGCCATTGTCCAGCACTGCTCCTAAAAATCACTGAAGGCATGATATGAAGAGCAGCACATAGCTTGGTGCCTGGATTCAGTGCTATAGGAAGCAGACACATAGAAGAGAAGGACATTAACATAAGGAGGGGAGAATTCTGGAACCACTACAGGCGGAAAAGGGACTAGATTTGGCAAGGGAATAGCAGGGTGGAACTGAAGATAATGCGCCTCTGAGGAGCTATTTCCTGCAACTCCCCCTCAGCATTTGGCCTCAAAGTTTATTTAACCCAGGACATTGTTGATGTCTTATAAACACTGAGCACCCTTCAGTTACCACCTAAATAAAAACAAAGCACAATTTCACAAGTGTGGTGCCCAGATAGGGCTTGGTAGGGCAGCAATGAGCAATATAATATATTTGGAGCATTTCTTGTTGCTAAGTTGTTCATTTCTGAGGTGAAAAAATGCCAGGGAAAATGGCTACAGTAAGCAATAAACAATTGCATTAATCTTCCCTATATAATGCAATCATAATTTCAGCCTGTGATTAGATACAATGAGTGACATAACGAATGATCTTGACTTGAATCACCAGCATAAATCAAACTGACATGAAAGGAATGGGAGTTGTAAACCTTAGGCTAATGTCAAATTTCTTATCAGTTTTACACGGACTCCCTGGCAGTTATTTTGTAAGTGACAAATATTTATGAGGATGCTCCCAATGTGGGGGGCGGAGAAGCACATTCAAGATCATTCCTGTAGTTGTCAAAACAAGAGGATTGTTCGTGTGACACTTAACAAATGAGATTTTGGCTAGCTAAATCAAAATATCTTTTCTAAACATGCTCAAATCGGGTGCCTGACTGCCTGCCAGTCTTTGAAATGAATGTGTTGGGAAGACAGCCTCACTGAAAACTTTTTTGTCACAAGAAAGAGTCCCTGCCTGGGACAGGGTGATAAATTTGTCTCGTTTCACGAGGTTGAAAAGAAGCTCCCACAGATGAAACAGTTCTAGTGTTCGCTCATGATTATGCAGTACAACCAGAGCACATTGTGTAAACATGTTTACCTATGAAATTAAGCATCAGAAAGAAAAAAAATAAATCTTAAGAGAAATGTCAGCAAGGGTCAAAATGATGGAATGCAAACAACAGCAAGCATTCCGAAGCAGAATTCCTACCAGGATGCTACATGCAGCATGATCTGTGGGAAACATCTGGTTTCTTCCTTCCAACCCCAACACTCACCTCTCCAGGGTAAGTCCATGTCATCTGCACTCTAGTGTTCCAGGCTGCAGTGACAGTGCAGTTAATTGCTAGGCTGTCTCCCTTCAGCAGCTTGACAAGACGTGGGGTGCTTAACTGAACATCGAAAATTGTGTTGGCTGCATGTGACAAAGAGGGAGAACAATTAGTAGTGACAGCAGGGCAGGGTGCTTTCTGAGAGACAGGGACTGGAGAATGCCACCTACTTTCTCTGTGTGTTAGGTACTTTGTGCTGTACGTGTGCCCACTGATGGTTGTCTCGCAGCTCAGGAGCCCGATGAATTTGTAAGTTGCCTTAGGTATTCTGAAGCCCTGCATGCTGTCCCAGATTATAGTTTTGCCATCAGGAATTAGGGTTTCTCGTGGAATCTGGAAATGCCAAACACACATCATAAAACCAACTCATTCTCATGTCTACTCTCTAATCAAAGTAGCCTAGTAAAAAAGGGATAGGGAAAAAAGCACCCAAAAAAATGCCAATCAACATGAAAAGGATGACATTTAATGATGCCGGTTTTCCAAGCCACATTTTCATCACAAAATAGAGGAAAAACCTGGGTGAAGAAGGCGAATGTTGCATTTGTTTCCAAGATTTCATTATTTATAACAGGATGTAATTTATGACACAATAGATTGACACTATCATTAGCTTCAGCACTCGGGCTGCTATTCTGTTGGACCCTGGTTGGCAGCTAAAGCACTCATCTCCAGGAACCTTTGCAATTAAGTATCCTGGTTTCACCACAGAGGAACAAATACACATTTTTCAATGGAGATGACAAAGGGACTTAATTTGCTGTCATTTTGTGGCTTTACGAAATTCCTGCCAGGATTCAATTCCATGCATGTCATATTTATATTGCCTAAAAGACTTAAAAAAACAAGCAAAAAAATTACTGCCATGTGGGAGCTAATGTTCACTTTATTAGCAGTACAAGATACCTTTTATATTATGATCCTTTGCACTTTAAGACCCATTTTAATAAGGTGTCAAGAAAACCCTGAAAGAGTAAAGCCTGACATAGCCATTGAAGCTCAGACAAAACGTCTCATTTTCAGATCATGCTATTTTGTTGTACCTTATTGATGGAATAAATCGCTCAGAGATCAGTCACAAAGCCTACATGTGACTCTACTTTGGTTAACACCTGTTTTTATGGTAAGAATAAGATATTTTTAAAGATGGCGTAGAGCAGAGTTTAAATGAATTAGGGTCATAAGGAAAGATCCCTGGATCAACTAAGCACCTTGCAGCCCATCACCTCTCACTCTGCACCAGTCTCACTGTGTCCCTTCATCTCTTTCTTCCCCTTTATTTGAGCAGAGGACTTATGTGTTGGACAGTCCTTTCCTTCCTACAAGCAAAGCCATCATGGGTGGCTGTCAGAGGCTGGAGGGAGCATGAGTGTCTGTCTCCTTCCCACATGGTACAGCTTCTCTCCAAAACATGCCACCCTCGATGCTGCCTGCTCAGCCTATGCAGAAAGACAGCCTTGAGATCACATTCACTCATCTCATGCCATTTCCTCCAAAATAACTGACTCCACAATGAATCAAATGAACAATAAATAGAGAGTACAATATTATGTGGTAGAATTCCTTATCTTTACATCAGCTGATAAGATGCTACAATAAGCATGCAAATCATGAGGAAGGCTGTGCAACACACACACAAGTAAAGCCCACTACATTACAGCCTGCTGGCTGCCATTCAACAATATCTTGGTCTCTAAGAGCTCTGTTGCCATTCCTGTTCTAAACAAAACAAATTTTCAACTTTGGTTTAACTAGTTCATAGTTATGTTTTCAGGAGCTTCAATAGGATTTATCCTCTTGCTGCTTTGGTGGAAACCAAACTATTTCTGAGCATATATCTGTGTAGGTTTTCATGAAGAAAGTGAAGCCAGAGGGTCAGAGCCTTCCTAGACTGGGATGTCCCAGGGAATGCATTCACTGCACATTCATTACTTAATTGATGGATTACTGACTTTGTATTAGCCTTACTCCAGAACAGAAAAGTAACCAAAACACCCAGATGAGTCCTATTTCACAACATGTAATTTTGTGAGTTGTCTGAATATCCACTAGGCTTACTTGCCCTGGAGGCAAATCTTTGCCTGTACACTTTACTCCTCTGACATCCCTCAAAACCACTAGAGCAACATCTTTTTTGTATAATTTTTCTGCAGTTCTGAGACTAAGAAGTTACACCCAGTCACCCATGAAAGCATAATGCAACACTAAATTACTCTAAGGAGAACTTCAGAAAACTGAGATGTCTGACTAGCAAAAGACCACTGTGACATAGCTGGTCTCTGACCAAATCTCAAGGGGAAAACCCCAACATGCTGCAATAAGTCCCTTTTGGAGGGTGGAAATACCAGGACTGTGTCTCAGATGAGAATATGGAGGGTGGCTGGGTGCTCACCCTACATCCCTTCACAGCTCTACTCTCTCCTGCTTGCTTCAGTTTCTTACCCAGCTCTTCTCCACACTGTTCTCTGCCAGCTCCACTGGTTCAGATGACCTGTTTCCCATTCTCAGAGAACCACAGTTATTTTGCTCTGCCCTAAACCAGCTTTCAGATCACCAACTAGAAACATGGTATCATCACCATGTTGATCACTGCATGGATGGTACAGGACAGAGGATCCCAGAATCACACAATAACTTAGACTGGAAGGGACCTCCAGTGGTCATCTGGTCCTGCCCCTAGGCAGAGCACAGCCAGTGTAGTTCAAGGCCTTGTCAAAAATCTTGGCCATTTGGTCATCACAGAGAGAAGTAGAAAACATATGAAGAAACACTGTGCTGGAACAGTGAGACTTCCACTGAGGCAGCAGAGGATAAATTCAGTCACAATAATAGCTTTCAGATGGGAACCAACAGTGAGCCAGAGGCATTCAAAGAATCAACTTGTTGTGCCGGCTGCAATTAACATGGAATTTATTGTCTACATACTAATCTGTGTGAACCATATCACTGTGGCTCCCAGTGCATTCTTAGCCTTTTACCTTCTTTGTACTTTGTTTCAAATGCAACTTTTTTTTGGTATAGGCTGGGCCTCCTTCTTTGCTCAATCTTTGCTGAATGTCTTTGGTAACTGGTGGCATTAACACAGTATTGCCACATACTGTGTATGTACATAGAATCGAGTTATAGTCAAGCTGTGGTTCCCCACATCTCCAAAGGCAGATAGTATCGGAAATAGACAACTAAAAGTTTAATTAAAATGTACATTAGAGTCTTGAAAGCTTGTCCTTTGTTTCATGTTCCCTCTCCCAGCAATTTGGGAAGGACGAGGTGCCATTATTAAGAATTCAGATTGTCCAGATATGTGATTTGCAACATCCCTTGGGGTTTTTCCACTTTTTATTCCTTGTACTGAAGCTTATTTACTTCTATTGGCATGAATGTCACTGTTTTTATGATAGAGAATCCAAAAGGATAGTAAACAGATGGATTAAGTCATTGTATCAGAAGGTGATACTTTCTCCATTTAGCAAGATAAAAGCAAATGAAGAGGTAAGACACCTTACTTGCAATAAGGTTAATCTTTTTTCAAGGATCCTGAATGAGGCTGCCAGAATCATGTTGATAGGAAGGATGGTTTCAGAGGTTCTGAATATCTAACTATTAAGCACTAGATCAAAACTGTCAATTGATTTCACAATTCTTCATATGATAAGGAACAGAAAAGGCCATCAGCTGCTGCAAATAAAGGTTGTAGCAGGACCTGAAGGCTGAATTTGAAATAGGAATTAAAAGTTTCATCCCTATTTCCCCGTCCATGTTTTATTAGCTTCTTGATTTTTTAAGGCCCCCTTCCTATGTTGTATGTGACTGCCATGCTATAAAATACAATTTGCACAGATGTTCAGCCTGAAAATGAAAGCAACACAGTATCTAAAAAGGTTTGACAAAGGTGAAGATACAGTTTGAGTAAAAAAAATAATTCGTAGTGTTGAAGGTGGATAATAAACCTTTCCCACATTGGTCCACTAAAACTAAGAAATAGCACTGCAAAGGAACAAATGCCGGAGGCAGTGCTTATGCAGCTGTAGGGAGTCCTTCCAGAAGAGAGAGATCATTAAAAATATTTTAAATTTTTACTTCCTGGCAATATAGAAGGTAGAACCCAATGACACTGAAGCTGGGATTTTCTTTCCAGTTCCAGAGGACTGCATTATGGAGACACCAACTTCTTCCTTTATCACTGATGGGAAACACAAAATAGCTCTTGCCATTTCTCCAGCAGTAGTATGCCTGCAGCTGTGAAATGCATTTAACACATCTCTTAATTGCTATGTGAGTAAAACCTTGCTGGAATCTTCATATTAGGGTGTCATAGAAGATAAATAAAGTAAGATATGATGTAATGCATTGTAGCTTACATGCTTCAGGAAATTCTAGGATTAATTAGGGAACACATTTATTTTTCCTGGAATGCAAAACAAGTAAGCAAGCAAACCTTTCTTTCAAGACTTGGCTCCACCTCCTCTTTCTCCTTCTGAGAGTATTACATCTGGTTTTGATGGTGTAAAGCTGTGCCTTACACTACAATCCCAAGCTAAGGCAAGATGAGATGAAAAAAAAGAGAGTAGCTATTTCTCAATCTTCTCCATATAAGGAGATTTTTTTTTTCGGTATTGTTCAATGAGAGAAATCTGACAGGAATTTTCTCAGCTAGAAATCTAATATGCTGAGATTTCAGATGCAACACTACACAGCCCAAATAAATTCCCACTATACAACAACCCTTCTATGGAATGCCAAGTCTCACCTGCTTTTGATTCTATTGCCATACAGTCTTCTGCATCTTCTTGCAGGAGAACTGTGTGTATGTTTGTGTGTATCTACACACATAGGGTAACATCCTGGGTTAGATCACTTTCTTTTCGTTGCATTTAGTTCTCTTTCACGGGATTTAACAGGTGAAAACCAAGCAGCAAAATCAGTATCTATATTAACAAAGCAGCCCTTGATAGAATTGATAAAATCTGTGGCTGGTGTAAAACTCTGCAGTCAAAGAATAATCAAAGATGTGTGTTGGACTAGATAAGTATCTTATGGTGGTATTGTTTGGCAACTGCAGGTTATTCTATAAAGAGACAAACCTCTTTTCCTTTTAACAGTGATAAACTTTCATTGCCACTATGTACATAACTCCCTTTATTTAGAAATAAAACTTCATTGCCACCTCCATCTAATTTTTAAGCAAAAAAAAAAAAATTCTCTGTCTTGATAATGGGTACTTCATTAGCTATGAACATATGGTTCAGTTAGCTGTCCACGTAAGTCTTAAGGCACCTAGAAGACAAATGTTTTCCCAAAACATGGAAATACCTTTTTTTTCTCTAAAACTAGTCCCATCACATCAAACTCTGCATTTTCCCTGCAAAGTTTCCCCACAAAGAAAAGCTATCCCTTGTCTAAGTGCATTTATATATAAAAGGAAGCAGCAAAGTCTCTTGTGGGAGTGAGGTAGGGCAAAGGCTTGCAGAGATCCTTGTACAGCCACAGCAAGTCTCCAGGGACTCACCAGCTGTTCCAGAGGACAGAAGAGGAAAAGGGAGGAAGGGCAGGGGAAGAGGTGGGAGGAAATCTCTTCTCCTAACAAGAAATTCCTTCCTGGGCTTAAGAAACCTTTGCCAGTGAGGATTTAATGAAGTAGTATGAAAAGTTTAATTTTCTTCAGAAAATTCCCATCCTTCGTAGCAGATTTGATGAAGCCCTTCCATGAGACACAAAATGAAGCCTCTAGGGCTGAAATATTTCTGAACACATTGACACCCAGAAATGTTGCACAAGAAATATTGAATTGTTAAAATATTTCAAAAGCATTACAATAGCTGTAAACAAACAAACAAAAACATCATCCGCAGTAACACTTTCAGAGCATGCTTGGACAGAAGTACCTTTTTTAAAGTAACAGCAATGTTTGGTGCTGTGACTCTGCATGGAATGATCATTTCTCTTCCTACAGCCATGTTTATTATTTTAGGTATATCACTGTGCATCTCTACAAATGGATTGCTTGTATCTGCAAAAGAAGAAAAATACAGGTTAACATGTGAAATCTTAAGGCAGTGTATGGGAATTGTAGCGGCGCATAGAGACTTGAAAAACAGACCGGCCCTCTCTGTAATGAAAGCTAAACAAAGTCCTGAAATCAGTCATCCATTTACTTTGTCTAAACAGGTTCATCAAACTATTATTAAGTTTGAAAATACATTTATAATTTAATACCAGTATCAGTACTTTCAAATCTTCTTTAAATTTCAGGACGGTTGAAGTCCATTTTTTCCATTACAGCAACATCTCTACTGCTGAGATATGTGCTTCTTATTTCATGGCACTTGTATCTTATTATCACCAGGAAAAGTAACTATACGGGAAGTGAGCTGAAATTCTCTTATCAGGAACCCTTTACAAAGTACACCTTCCTGCTGTCTGCAAGGAAATTGATAGAAAAAATTCACATTGACTGCATCAGGAGAAAGAATCTACTGTGATTATCCAGCTGTATTTTCAACTTCCGAGAATATGGACTAGAGAGAGTTAATTATTGTCCTCCTTCCCACTATCGCAATACCTATGTGTCTCTTTTTTATGTGACAAGGTAAATGAAAATGCCAGGAAAATATTAATTCCTCTTGACTCAAAACTAAAGCTTGGCAGCGTAATTTACCGTCCCTTGAACAATCCCTTTAACAAAGGACATTGTCATAAATAGCTTGCTCTGGGAACAGGGAACATTGCTGCTGCTATTGTTTGGACCACTTAACAAAGAGGGGCTCAAGCCACAGGCTCTGGCTCCAAATCTTCTTTGCAGGTGTTCAGATCTGAAGTTTCAGTTTGACTCACATCACAGATAGACTACCTCCAAATTCACCTTAGGTTTGGTTTTTAACTCCTAAAAAAAGTGGAACATTAAGATCTTAATTCTGTGCTTATCTACAGCTCTAATGTTTTTTCAGGCAAACCTCATTATTTTCACTCCGTCAAAAATCTTAGAAATAACAATGGAAATCTTTCTTGGATAAGAAATTAGTTAAGCTAGCAAGAACCAATCGCTAATAAAACCTCAAACTGCAACACTTGATTCAAGTGTTCTGGCCCCAAACTTCTGCATGTTGACCTCTGTTCACTCAAGTAGTTCTTCAAGTAAGTTACTTTTGCTTGTCTTTCAAAAGTATGATATGCACTTCCCAATGTCATCAAGCTGTTCTGCCCTTAGGATGCTCTTTTCTTACTATATGCAATAATTTTATTTGAGACATCAAATCGGAGGAAAAACAGATTCTGCTCTAATTTATACTTGTGAAAATCCTAAGGCAGAGGATCTCAAATGTAATCCAGGTTACAGAAAAAGTTTTTCTAAAGGGGTTTAATGAAACTGTTACACAAACTATCTGAAATGAAAGCCACAAAGTATTATTTAATAATAGGTATTAAATGTCCTCTGAGATAGCGAAAGGAACTTATGAGTAATAGAGGATACATATGTAATAAAAAATGCCCTGAGGACTTGTTAGGCCGATGTTTCCTCTGCAGTACGACTCAAGGAAAAACCAAGAATGAACCTGTTTGTAGCACAGGGAAAAGAACCTTTTTTGTTTCAGGGGCTGCAGCCACAGAAGAGGTCACCTGCCCCTTAACATCACCAGACAAACCGATTTAGTACTCCCCAAAGACTCATTTGTCTTTGTCACAAAATTAAGAGCTCCAGCCTGAAACCAGCAAGCTTTGCAAAGTGGTTTCCTGTACCATAATCTCCAGATCATTGTAAGTGTGAGGAAGAGCTGTTCTGGGGACTGCCGGTGTTGTCTGCAGACAGAGGATCACCACTAACTGATGCCAATATCGAGGCAGTGGGGGTTGTGCAGATCAGACTTCTCAGGATTCCTGCCTGTCCAAAGGCAGGGACAGGAAACCAACATTAAACTCCATGTTCACTTTTCTTTCTTCTTCAGTGGAAATGCACATCCACGCCTGCAGAAGTCAACAAAGTGCTGTAAAAAAGTGGCCTGAGCACTCTGGTTGCCCTTGGTGGGCTCCAAAGCTCGGTCACAGCCTCTCCTGGTCCACTCCCTGCTTTGTGCGCCAAGGCGTCGCCGTGCCCCCGCTATTCGCGTGCAGAGCTGCCATTGACATCACTGGGGACTTCCGCCATGGGCCAGAGGGCAATCGATGGCCCCGAGTGCTCCAAATGTCTTCCTGCTTCTGATTAAAAGAAATATGCATCATGTTTCCTAGCACAGTTTTGTTTTCATAATGAGCATGGAGGCTTTTCCTGATCCCCTTTGATTTTATTCTCCTTCCATCTTAAAAGCCATAGCGGGATACTCTTGGTGCCTCAAGATCAGAATCTGGTGTGGGTTTTACCAGCCTGGATCAGGCAAAGCTGGACACACAGCAGCACTAGGGCAGGTTATACCACATTGGCAGGGTTCGCCAACAACACAGAATTCTTCTGTTCCCCAAGCAATAGCTCTCCTTGCCTTTTTTTTTACCCCTCTTTCCTTCCCATTGCAATCCCAGCCACTGCCACTAACTCCCACTGTATTTCCTCTCAATTTCTTCCTGACAGGAGGTAAATGTCATCCTTCCCCACACACCTGGTCGGCAGCACATCTGGCATAACTTAATTTCCCACCAGTAGCCTTTTGGGCCAGCTCCACTCAATTCTATGTTCAGAAAGCTCTAGACATAAAAGGAACATTACGGACTGACTTATCTTGAATCCCACATCCAGGTTACACATTCAGCTTCATTGGGATTTTTGAAATCTAAGGGGGTTGACCTTGTTTTTATGAATTATTGATTTGGTTTGTTGGTTTGTTTTGGTTGTTTTTCTTCAGACCTGCTTATGAGAGTAGCAAAATGAAAGCTGGACAGACAGAATATTTACATATGTTAAAGGTTACTTTAAAAGTCAGTTTAGTGTATTTTTAAATTGTGCCTAGAATGAATGACTGTGTGCTGGGCTGACCATGTTCCTTATAGTATCTCTCAGTTACAATCAACATGAAACCACAAAGAGCACTCGTGAAATCACAAAATCCATGAAGGTCATTTGCGATATAGTTAAAGAGCATAAATAGCAGCTTTTTTTGCTAAGCTGGTTGGCAGCCAGATAAAAACTCGATAAGAGACTTAGCACAAGCAATATTATGTCTGGTATCAGTAACCTGTCTAGGCTATTTATGGGGTTTGCACAAACAACTAAATTAGCCAACACTGAAATGCAAAAGTCAGAAAAGGTGGAGAGGGTTTTTCTTTCCACAAAGCTCCAGCTACTGTTCTTGGGTTTGTTTTGTTTTTAATAATCTGAGCTGTGTAAGTCAGAGGACTTATACATACATTTGCAAGAAGAAAAGCCTCTGCAGGAAAATCTAAGCTCTTTGAAATCTCTAAAAGCTTATCCTCTGAAGTTCTTCCAAAATACCTACGTACACTTGGCTCATCATTAAGATTCTTTTCAGGCTAAAAGAGGTGAAATATTTTCTTCACGTTCATGTAAGACCCTTTCCCCTCATGTATGTGAAAAGGACCACAGTCTTCAGTGAAGAACAGACATGCAGACCTCATTGAAGTTCATGGGCCAATTGCCACATTCCCTTTCCAGTGCAGGGATTAAATCTCCTTAGCTTTATTTATCCCAGATAAATTATTTGGGCTATTCAGAAGTAGTTCCAAAAGAATCTTGCACACCAAGGGTTATTCCAGCCTCACTTGCACATGTACAATACAGACACTTCTCACTGAGCTAGGAGCCAAACCATTAAGAGTTGTCCCTGGTGAGAAAAGAGGAATTTTGCAATGGGACTCATCTGACCTGTTTTAGACATCTGCTTTACCATGAGATGAATCATGCCCTAGGAAATGTATCTGTTGAACTGGCTCATATGCCTAATTTCCTTAAAGAAAAACAATCTCATTTTGTATGTCTTACTTTGGAAGGAAGGTTGTTCCACTTTTGCCTCATCTTACCTGTAAAATAACACTCTTCAAATATAAAGTATGTCTAAACCTTGAAAGAAAACATGAGACATAAAGTATTCCCCTCCTTTTTTGTTTTTCTTTCTTTTACCTGGACTTATATGATTATTAATTTACATCTAGAGCACATTCAGACACAAAGAATTTCTAATATAGTTGTACAACAATTTTTAGGCAGGATTGGTTTGTTTTCCTTTGAGACTAGTTATGATATCATATCATCAACATAGGACCATGACAGAAATAAAAGACAGTTAGAAATCTTCAGGAAAAATAGTCATATTTGCCAGGAAATAGCTAGAGCTATTACTATGTTCAGCATGCAATCCCTAGAAAGGCTAATGGATATTAGGAATGCTCTTTCAGATGTATCCCTCCATTGTGACAGCTCACCCTGGAAAGGTTTCAGTAGGAGCTATGAGACTTGCTGACGGAGAAGGACCATGGAGGGGTGAGTGCAGAGCTTTGGATGCTGCCGAAGTGTCCGCACATGCTCCACTCCACACAGTGTCCTGTGATACGGAGGCCATGCATATGCAATGACAAAAGCGCAGCAATTATAGGTGATTGACGTCAGTAGGTCCTAGAGGTCTCTGTTTTGTAACAGGAACCTCATTAGAAACTAAAAATGTGTCTCCATACTTGATACAGCTGCAACGTAGTTCAATTCCAGCGAGTTTCCTCTACGTAACAGAAGTGCTATCATAGTATTTACTTCGATGGTGAAAGCCAAAACTGTACTGCTCATGTGTTAAAACTGTGCCAAAAGCAAAGACAAAAAAAAGGCACAGGGAGGAAGAGCTTCCCAGGCCTTAGCAGGTTCTTTTATCAGTGCATCATTTGTAAATAAGAAGAAAAAGGCAAAAGAAGAAAAATCTCCCTTTCTGTTAGCTCTCAGGGTGTTTTGTCTTACTGCTTTTTTTTACCTGTTGAACTATTTTGACTTTCATACTTCAGATCTAAAGAGACCCTTTTGGAGGACCCTTTTGGAGAACCCTTTGGATACCCTCCATGTTCTGCAACAATAGTATCTTTAGGATTACAGGAGTCAATCCATTCAAGCTAAATCTTAAATGCATGTCAGTTCTGGGGCTGGATCCAGCTATCTGTCAGCAGGAGGACCTCCCAGGGAGATGCCCAGGAAGTTCTAATACACCCAGAACCTTGAAGCATATAACTTTAGTGTTTGAAAATGAGCTCAGAATCCCAGATGTTTTGGGATTTCAAAGCCTTACATTTTGAACAATTCCCTAATGATAAAGCCCTTCATTTTGGACTGCACACATCAAGCCAAATACATACAACTAGTAGGCATGTTTGACATTCTAGGCATTGGTGAGCACAAATACTCTCAGGACCTGTACCTTTAATTATACAGCTCTGATTTGCCTCACCTGACTTAAATCATCTCAAAGCAAGGAATTTATTCTAAGCTTGTTCTCCAGATTTTTTGAAAAGTCAGTGATGAAAAGTACATACCAGAAACTCCTTTCGTTCTCTGTTATGTATGGAAAGACAACAGACAACTGACCCAGCCTAGAGATCTGATTTTGAAATATGTCTCATTCTGCAAGGAAAAGTAAGTGACCAGAAGACATATACAGCAGGATCATGAGAAAAGACAATGAGAGGGCGAACATTGACTAAGAAATGGGCTACTGCCCTAGAGCCAAGTACAATTTTACTTCAAGAAGAATTCTGTTCACTGTTGCAGCAGATTTTACTCTTGTACATTACTAGCCAAAAGCAGTCTTCATTACAGAAAATAGCACCACTTCAACTTGAATCAGTTTGCTTAAATTCACGCAAAAATCTAACTTTGATATATCAATGAATTGAACTTACATACCACGGAAGCAATTGTTCAAAGGCAAGAAATTATGAGAGTAGAAAATTAAGAGTATTATACATTTTTGAAGAGAGTGAATGAGTTTCAGCAATTGAAAAGTGCCTTGGAGATATTGGGACAAAGCAGACAGAAAGAAAAGCTGTTAGTACTGTCCCCAGGGAAATTTACATAGGATTCAGAACAGCTTGCTGATAATTTGGTGTTTCTTACATGTCTTTATTCCATCATTATCTCTTTTTCAAGCAGAAAATTCCCCATGCCTCACTACAATGTATTCAGTGAGCGTTCATTGCAAATCTTCCCTTTTTACTATTAGGCTGCAGTTCCCTTACAAAACAAAGCTCTAAGCAGTTTTGGGTTCGAGACAGTGGAGAAATTGGCAAAGAGGCTTTGCTTTATTTCAGATTTTTCCCATGGCTCGTGGGGGAAGTCAGGCCATCAGTTTTGAGGCAAAGTTGAAGACTCTTAAGAGAATTAATTTCCCTCACTTAATGTCTCAATTCCTGAGCTGTGTGCGGTCAAGAGTTGCCGAGACACTCCGCACACTCCCTCACCTCTGCAACTCAGTAGTGACCTCTCCAGCTGAAAGAAAGGTGGTGTCAGGACTGGCTCCTCCAAGGAAAGTCACCAGCCTGCCTCTCCTTGACCCCCAAAAGCAGGACTTCAGAAATGCTACAAGTCATCCTGGGGCCTGTGGGACTTGTAGTCTCCTCCTCATTGTCCTGTGTCTTGTTTTTGTCTGTATCAGCTCATTTTCTGCTGTAGCATACACTCATCACTGAACCAAAGGACTTACTGGGTTTATTGTGGTTTGGTCTTTGGGGGTTTTTTGGTTTTTTTGTTTTTTTTTTTTAATGCAGTTTATATTCACTATCACTCCAATTACAGAAATGAATAACATTTTTAAAACAATAAGTGATAACTTCCTGTACAAACAATATCAACTTTCCTGATTGAGATTCTGTGTTTGTAAATAGCAACTATTTGTTCTCATCTGCAGCATGCTAAGACATGGGAAACAGGTACCCTGGTGATCCACATGGAGCTAATATGGGAAATGGACTGACACAACGTCCTGCCACAGGAAACAATACAAAACTAGGAGGGACCCAAATTTCACAAACGTTTATTTCCTAAACACCCACAAATTAATGCAAACTAAAACTAAACTCAGGAAATATAGTCTTCACAGAGGATTTTTTTAGCCCCATCTCAACCCCACTTGATCTAGATAATTGAATTTCATGCCTGTTCACAGAAACGGTGACTTATATTAAGAGACAGATAGAAAAGAGATAGAGATAATGAGATAGCATAGAGAAAGAAAATACTTTTTCTAACACTACACTCATTAGAAAGGGTGAGTTTTGGTACTCAGTATCTTGTTTCTTTCCAACTTATTCAACAATTCTTCCTGAAATTGTAAAGTTTTGGAAGACTAATATATCTTTCTCCACCTTAGGGCAGAGTGACACTTTCAACAGGCATTAAATGAACAGTTGCCTTGCAGTCTCCCTCGCTTTCCATAGTTTTCCCTAACTTTCAGGTGTGCTTCCTGCAACACAATTAACACTTAAATATTAAGAAATTGGTTTTCAATCAAAATGATTGTCGAATTCAGAAAATTAACATGCCAGGGAGGTCTAAATTTGGTACAGGTTTGTTCTTTAAACATTTTACTACTTTCTTGGCAGTTAAGGTAGGAGGAATTTTAAAATCTAGCCATCTCTTCAACAGTGACATCAAGAGTTATGACAGATTGTCCTTGAAAAACCAACAAAACCAAAACATTTAGGCAGCCTTCTTCAACTGATTAGAGGGGATGGGAGGACAGGGGGTGGCATAGGACTGTCCTAAAACTATTTCTGCAATGATACATTTGTCTTCCATCACCACGTAAATTCTGCAGATAACCTTCTAACTGCCTAATTGAAGGTCCTTTCAGATGCAGGCAAGACACATACAACTTGGGAAGCAGTGAGGATTTAGAAAGACTGGTTGTGGCTCTCATTTGTAAAAATTTAGGATCCAGAAAAATTAACTCCTCAAACAGGTAGAAGACCAGGAGAATGCAAAGGCATCCCTTGTATCGTAAAGTCAGTTTAGTGGACAGGTCCTTCTCATGTGGTGAATGGAGAGGATTGTGGGTAGGTCTCAGACAGGGATGACATCCAAGGTGGGAGGGTCAAGAAGGTCCCATGATGGGAAACTTGCAAAAGGCATACAAGGAAATTGTACTTTTTCCTAGGCTCTGAGCTGTTGGCCACTAAATGAATATACTATTTTGGCTATTCTTCCATGGATGCATCTGTTATTGGATTTACAGAGAATTATATGAAAAGAGTTGGGCAACGAAAACACTCTGCAGCATATTTCAGATGAAGGAAAGTAAGATGAACAGCATGGAATAGCCAATAGTGCTCAATAAAGCAACACACAGTAATGAGGGAAACTATAGTATTTTCTATCAGTGTAGCAAGAGGTCCACTTCATTCTGCATTTTCACAGTGCCAGTCTCACTCTTCATGTCACAAAATGAAAACAAAGGCTAATTCACTCTAATGTGAACTCATTAGGTGCAGCAGATCCAGAATTCGGAAAACTTCCAGTTTCACATTCTCTCTAATATGCGCTTTCAAAATCTGTGAATCCTGAAATACTACAGTAATCTATTAATTTTACTCTGTAAAAATAAGGAAAAACTAAAGTATTAATTAAATCCCTAAAGTGTCTATAATTTGCTCTTTTATTGTTGTGTCTATTGATTTCAACTCTTCTCAGAAGTGTCTCATTAATACCCTGGAAGGAAACAGGATCAGAAAGAAATTTCTTTTATAGTCTAACTGACCTAATCCCAGCACTTCCCATACATTGCAAAATACTTGTTTGCTGAACACAACTCTGTGTTTAATTTGATTCCATTTATTCTAGATTTTTTCAATCTGTGTGACATGGACTACAGAGGGCATTTTTGACTATCACTTCCCATGCAAATAGTAATTTTCTGCAGCACGAGGCAAGTCAGTGATCTGGATACACAGCTTTAGCATTCTTCAGCTGCCTAGAAATCATGTCACATCCAGTCATGTAGGCTATGGTTTCTGACACCCATTTCACATATTCGCTTGTAGTCCACTTCCATATGGACTACTGTTGACTCTAGGCAAGTGGTTGCTTTAGGTCTTTTTCTTGCTTCATTTTTTTTCTAACAGATAAAAGACTACCATTTGTATTTGCAAGTTCTGAGAAAGTATATATACATTAATGGGTAAATTAACATTTTGCAAGGCTGAAAATGTCATTCAAAACCCAGCCACAGATGAACTGCCTTACTTTTCTACTTTGCTGTACCAAGAAGTGTTAAAAAAACTTAATCTTACCATTAATAAATACATAGACTGTAGATTCCTTCTTCTTTTTTGCTGGACTTGTTGGGTATTTGCAGCTGTAATTTCCAGTGTCACTTGCTTGAGTTCTGCTCAAGGTCAGACTGCTGCAGGACTGCTTCCCATTCCTTCCACAGGCATATTTAATTACTTTCAGCCTTTTGCTATCCTTGCTAAGAGTTTCAGGCAAAGACCATGAATGAACCATTTCCCCCCTGCAAACACAGATAAGGAAGCAGAAACAATTATGCTGGGCTACAATTATATAGCTCCAGTTCCCAAGCTTTCTTTTTTATCATATCAGGCTATTTATGGGGTTCTCTTTTATCTTATTTTCCAAAAACAACAACAGAAACAACAAAGAACTATTAAACAATTGCCATTGAAGTTCACTCCCCACCTTTCCCCACAACATAAAGTTTAATTTTTTTTCTAATTTCAGTCACAAAAAAAAGAAAGTGTCAGGTGTATGAAGTCCCTGCCAAGTTATCAGAATCCAACTCAGTTGGTTACCTGCAGGTGAGATTTAAAGTCTGGCCGGCTTGAACAACGTGCTCTATGCCATTTATATTCATCTCAGGAACTTTTAGTTTTGATCCTGAACTAGGTCCTAGAAAAACAAAGAAAAAATCAAAACATTAACAAAGACAAATAATTCTGCTCCCAGTCCGCTGTCATTTATGCTGTTATACTGGAAAGGAAAAGAAAAGAAAACTGTGTGCCTCTCTCACCACACATACTCTCTTCCTTTGAGCAAAGTCCTGTTGCCCTGACTCAGGACTCAAATAACCTTCCAACAGCATTACTCAGGAAAGAAAATAGAATTGAAAGCTATCAGTCAATGACTTTGCTCTCAAATTTTTCACTGAACATACCATGAAGAAACTTGAGGATCTCGCGGCTATACATCCAACCAAGGAAGTGTGCCCCCAAGCACCACTGGCTGCATTTCCTCAGGAAACCCTGCCATGGCAGCCCCTTCAATGGGAAGGGTAAAAGTCAGCCACTCCCATGGCAAGAGCCATGTACTGACTTCTAAGATACCGAAATCCCACTCAAACAACTCACTGCAAAGCTGGAACTGATGTGGACGGAGTGAAAGGGGATTAAGGACCTTCCCTTCCTGCCTGAAGGTCACAGCACTGTTACCTACTGTCCCTCGCCAGAGGTGAGCTTCCTGTCACACAAGTAGTGTCAAAAGCCTTTACAGTAAATTCTGAGAGCAAGATCAAGACACCTTCCAGACCAGATGTGATGCTTATTTGAGAAAGCAAGCCTGTTGTTGTGGCCAGACCATTCTGGCATGGGTGAAACCCTAGGTGCCAGTATAACACGAGGTGGCTTAGGTCACTTGAAAACATCCAGGTGGGCTTTGCAAATGCTACATGTAGGCATTTTTAAGAAGACCATGAAAAAACACCATGGTCAGAAAACCAGAAGAATGTGAGATCTTCCCTCTCATCAAGTCAGGAGGTGCTGGCTGGAAAGACACTGTGATTTATCTTTGCCCTATAATAGGCTATAGCCACAAAAGCTTTCCTGGCAAGCTGACAGTAGAGCGTGTCTTAGAGAAGAAACAGTGCTTGATCCATCCCATTGCCCTTGCACTGACAGAAAAATGTTCCAGAAACTGGGAATATATCGTAAAAATATTTCAGAACTGTTAAAAGCTGAAAACCAGTTTTACTCTAATTGGGACTCAAGTGTAATTTGTAAAGATTTCAGCATTGAGAGAGAGCAACAGCAACTATCCCAAGCCACTTTACTCCAAGAGAAACTATTACTTTGTCAACATATGGGAGAAGTAGCATCTCATAGTCACAAGGTTGATGCAGATCTTTCTGGTAGAACTCAGCCAAGTACAGTTTGAGCTATGCTATTTCAAGTCCTTCCAAGAGGACTTGCCATAGTCAAGTATGAACAGCTGTATGAACTAAACATAGTAGAAATACATGAACCTTACTTGGGGATACGTATCACCCATCAGAAACGCCTCCCTCTTTTGTTCACTAAAGAAGGAACTTTTGGACACCAGTTCCTGCTGAGATTGTTGACTAAAATTTGGATATATGAACACATCAAATTCAGGAGCTTTCTTTTTATCCCTGTATATCATATTTAAGCTGTGGCTGCAGTAGTTTTCCCATATATTCTATCATCTGTGCCTATTCAAAACAAGATTTAAAGGGTACACTTGAACATAGATATAAACAAAATCATAGCTAACTTGCACAAGCTGCAAGAAAGGGCATAACAAATTTTCAGAATAAAGAGGTATTCTGGACTGCACCACAAATAACGCCATAGATTTGAATGGTGAGACTGTACATATAACTAGACTTCCCCTGAGATTCGTCTAGACAATCCTATTTCTAACTAGAAATTAATATATTCTGCCAGCTGTAAAGAGGAAAGAAAAATGATGCAGCAAATCTTTGAAGAAGTGATTTGTTATGTGATATATATTGCAAACACATATTTTTCTCACCTGCCCTTTAGGGATCTCAACCCTGGAGTGCTGGTTGCCCCAGACTACACACTGTGCTTCTATGGGATAGTCTCCCATAGATGCTTATCATCTATGAGTCTTCTCATTCACCATTCTGAAACAATGCCTCTGAGGCCAATTACTGAGAAATTGAGATAAGATGTTACAACAGCCTAGGCAGCTTCTTGGACAGCAACCCAGGCACTTTGGTTGAGAGGGTTTTTCAACATCCTCCAGCTAAACAATCCGGTTTTGTGAAACTCCCACATTTTCTCATTTCATTTGCATTGCTCTTGTCATCCCAGAATTGAAGGGTCAGATGCTCTCCCAAGAAGGCAGAGTTTATATCTAGCTTTATGAATCTTGGTTTTTATTTCAGGGGGACACTTGACCTCAAGCTTCCCTGAACTGCTCCCTATTTGAGGCTCTGGAAAAGCTGAAAGCATGCAACAGTGTTTACAAGCAGCTCAGTATGTATAAAAAAAACATCAGGGATGGTCTGCCAGAGAAAACCATCGGGATCAAAGCCCAGCTGCTAGAGCTGCAACACTCAACCTAGTTTCTAGAGAGCAACCCTGTGTAAAACTGATGGGGAAAGTGGAAAAATCCATGTGAGTGACAGGTGTTGACATCAAGACAGGAGAGCAAGCCTGTGGTGCCTGGTCATGCCTGCGGTGCTGAGTGCTTGGCTTTGCTCGGCACTGGCACTACAACGTGCCCAGGAGCACAGCCTGTCATGCAGCACCATGCCCACGTCCGACTCATGCTGAGACCAGGAGATCAGCCCCAGGAATGTGGGCCACTGCTGCTTTCAAAGTCTGCCAAAGGTGACGAGCAAGAAACCATCATAAATGTTACAAGGTCTTTCTCTTCATAACTTTACAGTGATATAAACAAAAATGTGAAAACCTTAAGATCTGTCTCAAATGAGGCATACAAAACAAGGCAGCCTGGAAGCCTGTATGCCAGATCTGCCTCAGAGTTACTAAAATCAAAGGAAAAACATAACAAAACCACCTACCTTTTCACCCCATCTTGTAGGCGAAAAAGAAACCCAAATATACTGGATACATATTTAAGCTTTTGCCCTTTTACACATTTTATATATATCTAAAAATCAGCACAGTACTTATAAATATTGTGTGGGGGATCTTAAGGAGTGTTTAGTGTTTGTCTAACTCTGCTCCCACTGACACAAGCCAGCATTTCATCATTGATTTCAAGTACATTTTAGACACTTAACCCCACTAGTTAATCATATTAAGATTCAAGACTTAGTGTATTTGGCAAGAGATACAAGCCTGGTTATATATTCATTTAGTTAGTTTTTCACTGACAAAAAGCTGAGGTCTTATTTCAAGCCAATATTGTTGCTTTTACAAGTAGGGGAGACATTGCTTTTACCAGCAAGATGCTATGTCTTGAAGAAAAATAGCTTTATTTGACATCCTATCTATTCACAGGTCATTAGTTTCCTTACATTTTTAAATGCTTCAAAACTGATGCAGAGTACAAATGCAATAGAGTTTGACGTGTTTACCAGGAAAGAAAAAGGAAGGAGAATAGCAGGGAAATTCCTACTGTCAATATTTAGAAGCAGATTATGCCTTCTGTGTACCTTCTGTGGGCATTTTACTTGACACTGTCTTTTCTGAAGGGTCATGGCTCAACAGGACACATTCACTTATCATTATGCCCATCACTAGGCGACCATCAGCAGCCTACCCTCACACTGACCTACATTGAGTGGTGCAACTTCTTTTCATGTGACAAGAGAACTAATTAATCCTGATAACTGAGGAATCTCCTCCCATGGGGAAAGGGGTGATTTTTTTGGACGTATTTTATTTGTTATGGAAGGCTTATTAGATACATGTGAAAGTCAGTCGATGGGGTTGCTTAATTAATGAGCAAATATTAATTTAGATTGCAAAAGTTAGCCATTCTAAGAAAAGTAAGGGGAGGACAAATATTTTTTTATGAAAGCAGACAGTGATCTGTAATTTGCAAGAGGAAAAAAAAGAAAGCTTTCTTCAATTATCTTCTGCCCTGCAAAAAAGCTGATCCTCTTCCAAAAAGTAAATAAAAATTTGTATTATCTGATAAGCAAAAAACCCACCGATCACAAGTCATGAAAAAAAGATTAAAAAAATGAACATGCATATATTTTTCCAAGATGAGGTGTGTCCAGCTCTACAGACAAATCAGTAACCATGCATGCATGATGAACCTTCCACTGATTTCTGCTAAATCTTGATTCCTCTTAAAAATGATAGATTTGCTGAACTCAAAACTGGGACCATGATCTGGGTTATTATTCCCATTCAGATTTTCCCAGTTTCTACTTTTAAACTTCTTTTCATACACTGAGAATTTCTGCTACCTTTGACTAAAGAAAGGAAATCCAAAAGCTAGCTTTAAGATTTAAAAAAATTACAGTATTAGAAGTTATTATTAATTTCCTTGAAGTGAACAGGTTTGATGACTTTCTACCATATTTTCCATAATTTGGGGCTGACTGTCTTCCTGCCACTCCCGTTATCCTCAACATGTTGACTAATCTTTTTTTCACCTGCACAATGAGAGGTTAAGGAGAATGATTAGTTTATCTTTGCAACTTCAGTGTGTACCTTCTGGGTTTAAAGTGCCATCTGTGGGCAATAAAGTTATCCATCTTGAAGTGATTGTTTCAGTCACTATTGAATTTGCATGTGTTTTGCCCCTTGTGAAACATAACTCAGCCTTTGAGGGTTTTACCATCAAATATCATTTCCTCCTGATTCAAATATTCAGCAAAAATGTATTTTGTAGAGGACACTCCTGCACTGGAAGGAGAGGGCAGGTGATTTCTTAACAAGGTCTCCACCTCTCTGTGCTGCTTAAAACATCGGACATTCAGTTCAGATGCAGCCCAGGGCTTCACTCTTGCTTATGAGCCCTTCCTTATGAGTCACTCCACTGAAGGGAATGGGAATACCCACATGTGTGCAACTAATAAGCAATTGGAGAATCCTGAGGAAATGTGAAGGAACATGGCAGTACCCAGTACCTTCAGTGCATCTCCAGTGAAAATGAGCTGGCTCTGATCTTCAGCAGCACTTTAACCCGAACATAGCCACAAGCTAACCGCAAATGGAGTATATGGCTTTACTCCATTTTGTAAGGAAACCTGGGATATCAGTAGTTTTCTTTATTTCAGAGCTATTCTTGACAAGCTATTGTATTACCATCTCTCTAAAAGGTCCTTCAAGCCATTCTGTAAGTAAATATAACTCTTTTTTTTTGGTCAAACAGTTGTACCTATCCATAATAATTGCAATTACACCAATGCACTCTATTAAAGAAAATAAAGATATCTATAGAGAAAAAAAACTCATGGTCAACTCTTAAGAGCCACTTAAAGTTTTGATTTACATCTGACCATATGACCAACAGGTCCTTCTAGTTCAATCAACACTGAGATTCTCTTCAGCATTAATACTTGAATTTATAAAGACAGAAGAACTTTTAGGGAGAGATGTCTTAAAATTTGTATGGTGAATGGAAAAAAAAAATTGTTTTCCTGTTCAGAGTGTGGCTGTCTGGCCTGGTCCCACTGCAAGACTAGAGGGAAGGGAGTATCCTGGATAATGAAGCTTTCTACTAGTAGGAGTGCTAGTGGCTGGGAAGAACTGCTGGTGGAAGGAGATGCTCTTTTATCCCCATGGCATCATTAGCCTCCATCTCATCTGTCACCTGGGTTTCTGATGCTCAGATACAGGCAAAGAAGGCAGCACAGCCTGGTTCCTGCTCCCAGGGATAAAAGCACCCTCTCCATTGCCTGTACTTTGAAACAGTCTCCAGGAAAGATCTCCAGTGCCGAACCATGAGCCACTCTGAGACTCGAAGTGGTCTCTCCAGGTCTCTCAGATGCCATCTAAATCCCCATTCCAAAGGAAACCTCACAGTCATCTAATTTCACAGCACTTCTCTGAAGTAAATCCAGACTTCACACCTGAAGCCTGCAGAAGAGAAACTAGGGCAGCTTAACTGTGAAAGAGCAAGGAGGTGTGACTTTGTCCCAAGCTGACATTGACAATGGTCCAGATGAGCAAACTCATGATCTCAAGCAGGAAAATGTAACCACTGTTTCTACTGAAGCAGAACTTTGCCGGTCAATTAAGAGCCATCGGGATTTACAAGTGTTAACAGATATAGACAGGTCCCTGGACTCAGAGGTAGTTTTGTACTTGTTTCCTGTTGGTTCCTGTGCACAGAGAGGCACCATGTGTGCTGGTACAGAACTGGCAGACAGAAACACCCTCAGGGTATCCCTCCTTAACAGAGCCATCATTTGCATGTATCTCCATGGTGACTGAAATGCCTCCTCCTTTGCAGCCAAGACCAGGAAAACTACTGGATGCTATTTACTTACAAAGTACCCATAGATGCACAAAAATATCATTTCACTGGTTCATCCCTTTCAGGTCCAAAAGAAATATTCAATTTATCTAGTCTGATGTTCTGTAACACACGCCAAGTGATTTCTGGATCAAATGCTTAAGTTTGGTCAATCTCAATTATAATTTAAGAATTTAAAGTAGCATGAGGACATAACAGCCAGCCAAAAAAAAAAAAAAAAAGACAGGTAAATGGATGGCAAAGCTGGGCTGCTGTATGATACACATCATAGTAGAGTTTGAACAGCATAAGGTTGGTAACAGTAGAGTAAATGAGTTCTGGACAGACTGAAAACCTTGACTATGACTCCATGCTGTGGAACTAAAAATCAGTCAGTAGGAAAATGGATGTGCAACTTCCCAGAACAGGTCTTCATAGGCATAGAAAGGTATTTGAACCAGTGTGTCCCTTCCTTTTTAGTTCTAGATCTCAGCAAGTTGTAATTTATTTATTGTCTGTATTCATTTGCTGCTCCTAGATGAGTGTGTACACTGATGTAAGATTAAATGTTATAGAGGCAAAGCAAAACACCCAGTGGCTAAAAATAGTGCACTAGTTCTGATAACACTTCATTAACACTTCTGAGCGGTACACACTGTCATGCCAATATAGCCAATAGCTGCAAATGTCAACAAATATGTATTTCCCCAATTGCCAAACATTTTGCCAGTATTTGCCCTAGCTAATAGGCCCTAGCAACCTAGGTCAGGTTGGTTTTATAAAAGCCTGTGGTAAAGCCTTTCTAATAAAGAGCAGGGAGGTCTTATTTATTTAAAAATTTAGATGTAGAGATTAAACAGACTGAAACCTTAGCTGGTTATTTGACATAAATCTCATTCCAGTTACTACCAACTGAAATTATTGACATTTCCCATTATACCTGGGCAACCAAGGCCATGCAGTTCAGTGTTCTGTGTTCCACAAGACCCACTTGAAGGCACTTGCTTCACCAGCTCATCAGAAGATTGTTTCTTGTTTACCCTAAACTCACCAGGTGACTTCCATGCATGAGCATAGGCATTTTGTATAATGCCAGTGAAAAAGAAATTTCAATATTTAATAGCCAGAGAACCTGAGAGAAAAATAATCTTGGTTTCCTGTTGTATCCATCAAGTTTTATTACCTCTAGAAATATAGGATCTGAAATGAGCATCTTGACCAATATCTAGCCGGATGAAGGTGCTCATTTCATCAGCTATATAAGGAGGATATATTTACAGAGAAGAAATAAAACCAGCCATAACTACAAACTTTTTATTTCCCACTGAGCATATGGAATTGAAAATGGATATCCAAATGCACAGTCTGACACCTCCATTATGAACCCTTGTAGGATCATCACTTTGGTAAACCACACCCAAGAGGCAAAACACACACATATATGTGATGTGCTTTGAGAAAAGAAGATAAATACCACAGTTGTGTCCACCCTAATCTGGTCTTCACTCCAACAGAGTAAATGTCCAGCTTAAAAGGAAAACAAAATGTGTCCACTGAGGCTGGTAATAGCAGAGCTAGGCTATAGCAGCACTTTCACAGCCATGTTCAGCAGAGATCCATGTGGCTCTCACACCCCTCCACCTTGATGTGCCTGTGCTGGCCCCTGCATGGAAACCCTGCTCAGGCCATTCAGATGAGCAGTGGTTGTGACTCTGTCATCTGCCCAGCCAAAGGGATGCCAAGTGATCAGCCAGTGGCACTCACCGAGGACTATGATTTCATGCCTCCACACACAATTCAGCCAGTGCTGCTTACACAGTGTAGAGAGCCCCATCCAGACTATGCCCATGAGACATCAGATCTACTTACTGACATGTGTCAGCAACCATGGTGCCTCTGCTCTAACTGCACTGTGACAGAACCTAGCACATAACCATCAGTTCAATATTCTTCAGAGAAGTTTATCCCATTAATTATCAAGTAGAAAAGTATTGATATGATATAAACAGAAAGCAAGTACACTAAAATCGACACCAAAAACTATTAGAATTCCTCAGAATTTAGAGGTGTATATTTCCTTGGCCAAACTAAATTTCTTTACCAATTTGGTACTTAAAATTTGTAACGGATTACCTGGCAGGAAAAATAAAGCAATATAATAGGACTGAACTGGAAGACTTTCATAGACACAGACAAACTGCCCACCTGCCAGTAATCTACCTGCTCAGCCAACAACACAGGCCCATCAAACTTATCTGAGGCTGTGGTAATCACTAAGCTGTAAGCACAGAAACAAATTAGGAACTGTGTAAAAGAAAACATAAAGCAAAGTTAGAGTTCCACTTTGCTGAAGGCTGCTGCTTATTATTTCCAAAGCTCCATCGTTACAGCTGAACTGTCCTGTAGTGCTCCAAGACAAAAAGAAAAGTCAGGAACTAACTTTCCATCCACCCCACTTTAACCTATAAAACAGAGTTAAAAGCAAAGCCCCTGGGTCCAAACAAGAGCAAGTAAATAATGCAGCACAATAATTTAAAATAGAGAGGTGAGAAGTACTGGAACAGTCTGCACAGAGGAGTCCCTTGCAATGACTTAGGAGCAAAACCCACTTTGCTGTTAAATGACATCTAAAGCACTAAGTCTAAGGTAGATGCACATGCAGAAATCTTCTGGCAAGCTTGCCTATGGCTCAATCACATTGGGCAATGATAATCAATAATACTTATGAAATAGATTAGGCTGATTGTCAATTGCAGCACTGCATGAGACAAAGAAAGGTGGGGTTTCACCCCAAACACTTCCAGCACAAGAATGTTCTCTGTATTATACAATTTAATGTGATATAATTCCACCATGAAATATCCACTTGCATAAACATAGACAACAACTAAATTTTAGTTTCTTTGACCCTCAATCCCATGGTTTCTTATGAAATAATATTGGATTTTAGATCATACTACCAAAAAAAATTCCCCTCTTGAGAATTTTATCAGATAACTGCTTCCTGCAATATTTCTTGAACCTTCCCTGAAGATCAGATGCCAGACAGCACTAAAGACATAACATGAAGCTAGAGTCCTTGTCTGATCCAGGATGGCAACTCTCACGCTTCTGTTAACATTAGTCTATGGTGATCCTGATGAGAGGTTTTTCCACAGAGGAATGACAATGGGAACAAAAGGGGTGAATTCCTTCACTCTGTGTCAAGGAAGAATCCCACAGGAAGGACACTTAAGTGAGCTATGTGAAATCGTGAAATTCCTCTCATGAAATGCCCTCACACTCATCCCTTGTCTCTCCCCACGCACTAAGCAGGGGGTCTGTTCACAGAGCACAGGCTTCCTGAGAGAATATCTGAGGAGCAGAGACATCTGCTCACAGGTCCCCAGCTCTCAAGGACCACTGTGCCCTGCCTGCTTCAGGCATGGAGTGGAAAAAATGGCACCACATTGCCACAGCACCTTCAACCCACTGAAATCCTAGAAGCAGTTGCCTTCTAGCCCATTGCCCATCCTTCAGCTGCTCCAAGAGCAAAGAGAACCTTGTTTCAAGGCCATAGATCCAAAAGAAGGAATACAACTTTAAAAGAAGTTGTATTGCACAAGTGCTTAGTGCCACATATCAGTGACTGCAGGATAAGCAGCACCACCACCCAGAAAAGTCATGCCAAGAAAAATCAGTGTCAACAACATCACACTGGACTATGGTCTAAATGTGTTACAGGGGTGACTTGGCATTGTGGATATAGATTTTGGTAATGAAAAATCACTGCAATTTGAGGGGAAGACAACAGAGAGTAAAATCAGGTCACCATGAACATGAACCTTTTGCTTCTGCATTAACACAAGACAAACCAAAGTCTGAGAAAGATGATTAATGAATCAATTAGCTATTGCACAAGCAAAACAGTTTTGAATACACTGATGCACCACAAGCAAAATCATCCTCCTCTTCATCTTTAGTCTGGCAAACATCTCCACTCACTGTGCGACACAAAAAACACCCCAAATGCAAACATGATTTAATACAGAAGAAACAAGACATCCATATTCCCTGTCCAAATTTCTCCTTACATCTCAATGGCTCAAGACTTAAGTTTCAGACAAAAGTACCTCTGAAATCTATAGTTTCAAATCTCTTTACCCTCACTGTTGGTTTCTCAATCTGTTAGCACTTAGTTGCATCATGAGTTCATTCTACTGGTCACAAAGGCAGGATACCATGCCATGCTGGGCTTTGGAGAGACCACTAATAACTGCATTTTCACTTTTCCAACTCCTGTTTGTAGCATAGCTCTTTCTTTTAAGCATCAGGATTTATGCAGTACTGATCTCCAACCATAGGGGAATAAAACTGAACTTCTG
Source organism: Picathartes gymnocephalus (assembly GCA_013390045.1). Taxonomy (NCBI): domain Eukaryota; kingdom Metazoa; phylum Chordata; class Aves; order Passeriformes; family Picathartidae; genus Picathartes; species Picathartes gymnocephalus. The sequence continues at coordinate 107,411 of WEKY01043509.1, forward strand.
AATCTCAGTAAGAGAAAACTGTGTGGATACCTTCCTGACAATCACTGGACCAATTTTAGGATAAGTAGTTCCCCATGATGCATCAAGAAGTCAGACCATTCCCAGCTGAGGATGCTTGGGAAAGTTTGCTTCCCAGTTTCAGGAATATTTGCAGTAAGGATGCATCAGAAGGTCAAAGAAAGAAGAGCCTGGTTCTGCCTGTGGGTAAAATTCATGCACAAATATATACAGAAATATTTCTCTACATTCTCACAAATATTGAGAGAGGCAGAAAAAGCGACTGCTGGGGGCAGGGATGAGATCTAAAGATGAAGCATGTCTTTGGAAGAAGCAGTTTGCTTCTTGAAGGTCTCACACCAACAAGAGAGACTTGTCTCCAAGGGCAGAGGTGACTGTGATTGGGCACTTCACGCAAAACCTACTCTTGCAGCAGTCTCGCTTTCCATTCCCTCTGGGGCTGAAGCAGGAAGTCCCAAACCCTGACTCTGGGGGATTCAAAGGAACAATTTTGCTGCTGAAGTCCCACCACAGCCCCTCTGGACACAGACTTCTGAAACACTGAACCTTAACCCTCATCTGCTGAGCTTCTTCCTTTCCCAATCTCAGTCACACATGAAAACCAGCAAACTGATAAACAGTGTGCTGGAAGTTTCCAAACCACATTAAAGCATAAAGACTTATCAACTATCCCACAAATCTGGACAATTTCCTTCTGTCCTATACACCCACACAGTGTGAAGGGCTACTGGTTTCAGTCTTGGAAGAATCTGACAAAAAACAGACAGCTTGTTTGTTATTGTTTGCATGTAAAAACAAAAAACAACACCACCAAAAAAACCTCTCAAATCTCCCCAGTGACAAATTTTGAGGGTTCTACACATATTGGGTGCTTCTGGATATGAAGATCATTACTACAGCACAGGCCAAGTCCCGATTTCGTCCAGCACAAACTGTAAACCAGAAGATGCTAGCCCAGCTCAAAGGAGTTGCTCCAGATGTACACCAGCCATAAGAGAAAGAAATCAAGCTTTGTGTGAAGCATATGAGCAAAACACCTGTTTGGTAAAACATCAGTAAGATGTGTAAGTGATTCTCTTCAGCAATGTCAGAAAGTTTGGTGCTTTAACCCAATACACACCTTTTTTTTTTTTAAATCCATGTTATAAAGCAGTGTCTAACTCTTCTGCTTTATGTGAATATAGTTTGGAATTTTTCAGAGAGACTCATTTCTATGAAGGTCCAGAAGAAGTGGGAAAGTTTTTCTGAACTTTGTTAACAACTCCAGCCGTAATCCCAAATTGGACCATTCTGTCTGTGTCACTGTTTCAGCAAGTAGTCAAATCAAATTGAAACCTTAACATATGAACTTCCATTTGAACAGCAGTTTCAGAGAAGTCAGGTTAGTTAGTGCAAGAAATTAACCTCAGCACTGGTTAGATTTGACCTGGAATTTCTTCCTTCATTTTTTCCAGCTGACCATGAAATTGAAAAGTCCACTGGGGATTTTGGTGTTCTAGTTCCAAGTGAAATAACTGAGATCATATAGTGCTGTTCACAGATAAGACTGTAATAGAGTCTATCTACCTTCTAGATGCTAATTGTGAAGTACCATTTCTGTGTGGAAAGCTGAAATACAACTGGAAATACAGCTAAATCATCAGTTTATGTTTCTGGAAACATGGCACATAAGCCTTGATCCAGGCTGCAGTCTGATGTTTTCAGGGTTTAAATACAGCCCTTCACAATCCCAAATGCTAGTGATTAAAATTATAGTAATACAAAGTTGAGGACTGGGAGATTGAACTTAATACAGCAACCACATTTTCATGTTGACCATTATGTGCACAGTCATTAACAAGCATATGCAATACAATTTGTAGAATAAATAATTATAAGATATAAAGAAAACATATGTGAGTACTATGCAACACCCAGAAAAAACGTATTGTTCTTTCCCAAGTTAACAAAAATATGTACGTGCACAAGAGAGCTGAAGTGCCCAACACTCACATGTCAAATGAATTCAATTTCCTTAATCTCATTTTTCAAATGGGAACTCCCAAAGGTTGCCTGTTGCTTTGGGAAGATTTAAATTATCAAATAGATATATATGAGCCAAAAGACCTCCTTCTGTCACCTCCTTGTAGAGGTCTTTTTAGTCTCTTTCTGAACCACTGACTACTTTTGAGAATCTCCACTATAATGTGTCAGTAAATGGAAGCTCAGCAGGCACCTGCAGAGACTGAATTACAAGAGGGGACCAGTGATGAATTGAATTTCATCACGAACAGGAAATGCTGGGCAGCCTAAGTAAGAGTTGTAGGTAAATAAGCAGTGAAGGAGAGCGAAATGGGAGGAAAAGCACAGAGAGATGCACAATACAAAACATCCCACAACTTCAACAATAACATTGAAACTGTCCATGCAAATGCAACTAAGGAGAGTTTTGCCAGTGGCCCAGAAGAAGCATGATCAACCTATTGGAGATGTCCAAACAAAACTGAGCAAGAATGCTTTTCTAGAAAAAAATACAAACAAAAAAAGAACAAAACCAATCACTCTGAAAAAATTCTGATTTGAGCATAATCTCTTGTACATGGTGGGGATATGAACTTCCAACAAAACGTTTGTAAGGGCACTCAGCCAAACTACAGAGAAGCAACTTTCCAATGCCTACAGCACCTGTGCCAACCATTGGGATGTTTCTCCCCGGCATCCAGAGCCCCAGGTTGTCCCCTAAGCAAGCCTAGCTTTTCCAACTGGGATTGATCTAGGGTGCACATGAACAGGAAGGTGAACTTGGGCCTTTCTCACAGCCCCTGGCTCCCAGAGTGCACCCTCTCCCTGGGCAGTGGATTTGCCATGATCTGCACAATGGAAAACCTTCCTGACAGGAAAGAGGAAACCAGTCCCCGAGCGTAGCTGGCCACTGCAGGAGCCCACGTGGGAGCAGGACGCCGAAGTTCAAACTCAAGCTGTGAAGGAAGCCTGGCAAGGGTCTGAATCCACATTTCCTGTATCCAGGATGGGTGTCCCATGCCTGTGCCTATTTCATCCTGGGCATAAGAACCTCCTAGGCAGAGACAAATAATGTGGGAAAATTAGCACTTTCCTGGGGAAAAGAAAGAGGAAAGAAAAAAGTAGAAGAATACCTATATATCTGTATCAAAGCTGATGAATCAGCACTTACCGTGCAGGAAAATATCTCGTCGGAGCGGCCCCGCTAGCTCTCCTCCCGAGCAGCCTCAGGCAGCGAGACCACTCCGGTAGGCTCAGCGGCTAGGAGCCGAGCGAGCCCCCGGCCACACGCGAGGGGCAGCGTGGCCGGCCGGCCGGGCGCGCCACTGACCGCAGGAAGGCTGGCCTCGTCTCGTGAGGAGCTCGGCTTTTCGCTTCCCCACCCGGAGTTTGTTCTCGCTCCCCGCCGGCCGCCAGCCCCTTTCTGCTCAGCGCCGTTCCCGCGGGAGCGGCCCGCGGCCGCCCGCGGCCCCGGGGCGGGACACGGGGAGCCCGTGCACGGGCAGGCTGCGGGACCGCCGAGCCGCCCCTCTCCGCGGGGCACCCCCGCCGCTCAGCGGCCCTGCCGAGCGATGAGCCCACGCAGGACCGGCCTTTGCCCGGCCACCACATACCCCTGCTCCCAGGTGACCAGCCACGCACCGCTGGGACGCACTGCCCACCACGATGCTCCGGCCCACGGAGCCTGGCTCTTGGCTCAAAGTAAAATAAAACTCAATTAAGAACATCAAATCTGCAGTGATCCATCCCGGTACAGGCAGCATTGCGGGATGCAGGCACCGGAGATCAGCTCCATCCCACTCTCCAGTAAGACTCCGCGGCCATCCCCGCAGGCAGCGCCACCGGTGCTCCGCCGACTTGTTCGGGGGGGAGGCAGCAGGACCTCGATTTTTGCGAAGAAAAAGTACACCTTTGCTGCTTCACGGGCAGAGCTGGGACACTTGAAAACAAAGTGCGAAGTAAAGAAGCGTGCCCGGCAGCCAAGACATGCTCTCTTTCCGTGATGCGCCGGTTCGGACAATTCCCGATGATGTACGGCGGCCCCTGTGCCCAGAAGAGGCTCGCCTCCACACCACCACTGCCTTGCGTGAAGGAGAGGCACCGCGGCTCCGCACCGCCGGGCCCTCCGGGGAGCTGCTCCCGCGGTACGCCGACGGGGATACGGAGGATAACGATCGCTCGGGGATGCGGCGTTTCGCCGCTCCCTGGAAAGCAGGGATCACTTCCCCGGACCTGGCCAGAGGGAAGGTGCGAAGGGGAGGCAGGTGCCCGCCGGCTCCAGCCGACAAGCGGGGCGCGGCGAGACTGGTCAGGGGCGCGGGAGGCGCAGCCGACGAGGCACATCACTGGGGGCCCGTCGCGGAGAGCTCGGCGCAGAACGGGGTCTGACTGGGGCATCGCGTACCAGCGGTCCCTTACCTGCGAGCAGGAGGAGGGCGGCTCCCAGCAGGACGGTCCCTGAGAGCAGCTGGCGGGGCATGGTCCTGCCTGCGGGAACGCAGGGCTTTTTCCCTGCCGACGGCGGCGAGGCAGGGGCAGAGGCGCCGGCTGGGCTCCGACGGGCTCTCCTCGGTGCCGGGCGCTTTCCGCGGTCGCGGAGATAACGGTACAGCGCGGCGCGGAATCCGTATCCAGCAGACCCCGACTCCTACCCGCCCCGGTCCGGCCCGGCCCTACCCGACCCGCGAAAACGGAATAACCGCTGCGGGCCGCCCTCCCAGCTTCACCTCCCGCGGGCATCAGATACCCGCCAGCCTCAGCCTCGCTGATTTATAACTTCTCCACCCCTGGCTGCGCACCCCTCCATCCCCCCCGCCCACATCCTCCGCCGGGAGCACGCCCTCCCCGGGACGCG
>WEKY01043509.1:112383-150946 GCA_013390045.1 Picathartes gymnocephalus
CGGCCGTGCCGTCCCGCCGGAGCCCGGCGCTGGGCTGCTGCCAGCCGCCGCGCCCCCAGCGCTGCTGGGGCGGGCAGCGGGACTCGTCGCTCGCACGTCGCCGGGCTCCGCTGGGGCGGGCGTGCAGCAGACTTGCGATTCCTGGACCAAATGCTGAGCGGTGGGGTCCCGGCCACGCGGAGCCCCTCTCCGGCTCCGCAGGAAAACCTCGACAGTGCCGCGTCCCGTCACCGGCTGCCGAGCGCGATGCTCCGAGCGCCCAAAAGGGCTGCCCCTGCCCCGGGGGCCCGGAGCTCCACTCCCCGCCTTCCCTGGGCAGAGGGAGCTGCGGGGCAGACCGCCCTGTGCGGGGCCTGACCCAGACCTGCACCGATCCCCAGCCAGCAGCACAGAGATTGCTCAGAGCAGGAAAGCCAGGAAGGGGCAGCACTGGCTAAGGATGCTTAGGGAATCCGCCCTACCAGCTCTCCTGCTGGTCTTCGCTGACCCAGTAGCATCTAGGGCAGCGCTGGAAATATGTTTCTTCCCCTCTGTGCACATACCTCACGTTTCCCATATTTGTATTTTATAAAAGATCGGCAGAGAGCCCATGACAGCAAAATTCAAGTCCCATGTGTAGCCAGAGAAAGGCTATTACGTGAGTCAGGTCTTCAGTTTGACCCAGGGTGGCCCTTCCTATATTTTTATGCTATGAAATAAGTCACAAGAGTGTCAGCATGGGGCAGGTAAATGTGATCATCCCCCTCTTACAGAGAAGGAAACGGAGGCGCATAGAGAGGTTAGGCAGCTAGTTCAAGGTCATAGGAAGCTCCCGACAGGAGATACAAATAGAACCCAGACCTCCTGTGTCCCACCAGACCATCCTGTGCAATAAAAAAAATAAGAAGTTGATGTTGTTTTTAACTTGAGAACTGTTTAGCTTTAAAGTTTAAAGTCTGTGAGAATATTTCCTGCGCGTGTCTGCTTGACTCCTATTCATAAATTACACCCTAAGTTACAAATTTAAGTCTGCATATTCCAATCTTCCTGCCCCCAGCTGAGACCTTGAAAATAAAATAGCTATGGATACGTTTCTCCTCAGCTGCTCACACCGTGGGGGGAAGATCCCAGAGTTTCTTTCCCAAAGAGGATGACTCACACGAAGTCACCTCCTCCACTGGAGAGGACAGCAGCTGGAAAAACAGTCAACCAGGGAGGACAGACCAACAAGAACTAGGACACTGAGAATCCTAACAGCTTAGACTCCCTAGGAGCAAGGGCCCCCTATTGAAGGACCTCAGAGAACAGTTTGTGCCTGCCTTTGGCCAACCCAGGGTTGAGTACGTGCTGAGTCTGAGATGATGCAAACCCAATCACTAGCTCAGCAGCCATGCCACACCAGTTCCTCCCCATCTTCTTCACACCTCCTACATCACAGCTGCATTCAGTCATGGCCCTCCAAAGACCACATTTCTTTGGCAAGACATAGCTTCTTCCTTCTCCAACAGATGTCATCAGATCCTGATCCACTCAAGTAGCTGAGGACCAACAAGGTTAAACCTGAAGATCTGTTCCTAATCTCTTTTCACTCTTTTATATATTAAGGTCAGGAAGAGATGAGATGTGGAACTTGTAGACTGAAAAGACCCTAGTAGTGAGATACGGGGGAGAAAGAAGCAGATATACCCATAAAGCAGAATGAAGGTACAGTAGGAAGCTTGTGCCTGGAACAGGATGAAACAGTCTAAACAACTAAACTGAAACATCTGGACAGATGAACAATGCAGGCATGAAGGGGAAGGCTGTGTGGAATGTATTTGATTTTTTTTGTGTGTGTACTACTACCATGCAAGTTACAACATCTACTAGAGTGCAAACTACCTTTGAAGAGTAGTTTAGGTGCTGTGGCTGGACAAATACTAAGGAGGCAGTCACAGATCTGTCCCAGGAAAAAGTCTATCCTGCAGGCAATATGACCTCTTCATACCAGAATCTTAGGACTTGGTTTGGTCTTAAGTAGTGGGTGGCATATGTGAGGCCAAATTTATCATTGGAATTCAATCAGTAGTCACTGAGGCAAACAGCTCCAGTACAAGTACATCTCACAGCAGAGCAGGGGATCGTGGAGAATAGGGCAAGTTTCTACAGCCAGGGGAAACCCAACAGAGGCCCACATGGAACTGGCATCTTGCACAAGAGAGGCTGACTCAGCATGGGATGGAGCCGGGAACTCCCTGGGGAGCACGAATATGAATCTGGAGACATCCCACTCAGCTGGAAGCTGGCAAATGTACAAGGCTTCAAGAAGAGCAAGAAGGATGACCCTGACAGCTACAGGTCTTTCAGGTTCTGGATGGAACTGCTGATGGAGAGCAGTGCCAGAGCAAAGGTCCGTGGCAAGTTGAATATAAGTCTGCAGTGTGACTCATATTAGTGACTCGTATCAGTGAGTCCTGGCAGCCAGGAGGCCAAACATATCCTGGGCGGGTGCCAGGCACAGCATTGCCAGCTGGGCAAGGGAGGGAACTGTCCCGCTCTGCTCTGCTCTGCTCTGCCCTGCGCTGGTGGGGCTTCACCTCAGGTGCTATGGGCAGTTTTGGGTGACACAGTATAAGAAGGACATCAAACTTTTAGAGAATGTCCCGAGGAATGGGACCAAGATTAGGAATGGCCTCAAGAGCAAGACTTAGGAGGAGGAGCTCAAGTGACTTGTTTGTTCAGCCTCGAGAAGAGAACAACGAGGAGAGACCTCATAGTGGCCACAGACCTATAGCTTCCTTGATGCAGCGGTTTTTATTGGTTAATTGTATTTTGGTTTGTTCCATGTACCCCTGTTTGGACCCTGTATACTCTCCCTGTCAATTATCTGTCCCCTCCCCTGGTTGAGCAAGAGAATCCCTCTCTCTCCCCTGTCATTCTCCTTTCACCCCTGCCCCAAGTTCTAGAAAGGTCTCTATCATTTGGCTATGCATTGGCCTTCACAGGTGTAACCCCACTCCCCTGTTCCCCCGTTTGCTGTGTAACCTGTCCCTCACCCCTGGACCACACCCTTGGGCTTTCCCAATTGGTCATGTTTGTGCCTCCACCCCTGGCATCTTGGGGGTAGAAAACCCCCTGTCACCTGTATTTCGGGGTCTCTCAGAGTAGAGCATAGGAGGTTCGGTCCTTCTATGTGAAACTCCCGGTGGCCTGACTCAGTTAGTCTCTCCCCATCAGCTAAATAAATCTTAGTTGGTATGCAGAGCTGCTGAGTCCTCCCCGCTTGGCTTCTCCTCGCGGTGGTCACCTGCTCTTCACGCTGCTATCGGCTCTGCTCTCTGTGACTGTGATAGGGTTCTGGGGATCAGAGAAGGTCCCCAGAGAGATTGCCTTCGACTGGCGCAGTTTTGGCACCCCAGGCAGCAGAGCTATTAGTGAAACTTCCTTACAAGGTGAAGAGGAGGTGCAGGAGCTTTTATCTTCTTTCTGATGACCAGTAATAGCCCCATAGGAACACCATGAAGCTGTGTCAGGGGAGGTTTAGGTTGGATATTCGGAAAAGGTCCTTCACCCAGAGAGTGACTGAGCACTGCAACACCTTCCCTACCACACCAAGCCTACCAGAGTTCAAGACGTGTTTGAACAATGATCTTAGGCACATGGTGTGATTCTTGGAATGTTCTGTGCAGGGCCAAGAGTTGGACTTTATGATTCTTGTGGGTCCCTTCCAGCTCAGAATATTCTATGATTTTATGTTTCTATGAATAACGGATACATAACAGTTGTTGTTTCCAAGAAGGAAATCAGACAAATTTAGCAGCTGAGAGTAAGCCCTCTGAAACGTATCAGGTAAACATTTTGCAAGACTGATCATTCGTTCAATCTCCAGCACTACAGAAGCTGAAAAAGAGAGAGGAGAAAGCAGCCTTCACAGTAGACAGCATTTGTTTTCAGTGTTCACTTGCAGCCCATCATTATCTTGTATTGTTAAACTTTAGTTGGCTCTGAATGAAGATCAGAGTAAGGCTTTTACTTGAACAAAAAGCGAACAAAAAGCCTTGCTTGCAAAAGCAAGGTTTTTACTTGAATAACCCACACATCTGACACTAAAATCATCAAGTTGTCAGGTAGCAAAAGCACCAACTCTCCAGTTTGCATCCCTTGCCCCTCCCTGGTCAACAAGACTCATTGGAACAGAATAGAAAATGACCAACAGGAAATCTGATTGAGAAGGTGGGTAATCAAGGCACTCAGACTTTAGGTCCATGTTGAGCAGCAGACTGTCATGACAAAGGAACAGAGACATCACCCTGAGCGCATCAGACTTTTCATAGCTGAGTACTCAGCCAGGCCATTGACTCTTGTCTTCTCTCTCTCTCTTGCATTCCTGCTTCGTGAGTTAGATGGAATGGCAACTCCCCTACGGACATGACTTAGTGAAGTCACCAGGATGCATTCGGAGGTTGTGGTTTCTACTCCCCAATGGAAATAGGACACTTGGAACATACTTGGTTAAGGCTTTAGCCAAGTCTTCTGGGAGGAATTGCTTGGACAGTTCCTGTGGACCTGGCAAAAACATGAGCCTGGAAAACCTCATTCACACCAGAAGCTGATATCCTCCTGTTTTGGCACGGGCACAGGCTGCTTGACACCGCAACCTTCCTGCAAGTGTCTCTACTGGGGAAGGCGCTCTGGTCGGGCAGAGGAGGCACACCACTCGCGCACACACAGCCAGTGGAAATAAGTATGGAGGCAGGAAGGATCTTCGTAAGGGTTCCCAGCGGCGTTTATTAGTGATGGAAATTGACACCTATACAGCGGCGGACCTCAGCGCCCATCCGCACACCAGAAGACTGCAGGGACGAAGACAAGGAGAGGTAGAGGATCCAGGTTCAAGTATGGGTGCAAATGAGGGAGGAGTCAAGTGGCAGGGACCAATCAACGGGAAGGGGAGGTGGGAGGACAAGTACATACACCAATGGGGAAGCAGACTGGGTAGAACAGACAGAGGTGTGAACCCATGGAGAAACAGAGAACCGAGAACTTACTGGAAACTAATCTTATATGGTAAACTGGGGGGCGAGCCAGCCAACGGGCCGACTACCAGTGGGGTTACGGGATACAGAACATGGCCATACAAGGCAAACGGGGGGAGTGTAACTGGGGTAACTGACAACTGGTCCTCGGTCTTCCATGGGAGAAGCCCAAGCCTAGGGGGTGCCCTCCCAGGGCATCCACACCCTCCCAAAGACCTGACTCTTTCTAGTCATGGAAACAATTCCTTATTTGCACCAATGCTCAGAATAGTTCCTTGTGGCACTGGTTCCAATGTTCAGACCACTATACAAAAGGCTACCACCAGTACCTGCAACAGCAGGTGCCTGCCCACAGAAGAAGACTGCATGGGTGAGAGTCACAGCTGAGGAATCTCATGAGGTCTGTTGTACTCACAGCAGGGAGGCAGACACCTCACAGGAATGGAGTAGACTGTCTCTGGGATGGTCCCAAGCTCTTGTTGTCTGGAGAGAAGGAAAGATGCCAAAGCAGAGCAGACTGAATCTCCCTCTGCAGATCTTCTGCAGAATTTGCATCTGTCAATTTCATTTAAGATGACTGGGTTCTTCCAGGATTTAAAATTTAATCAAAGCCATATTTCAGCTGATCACCTGAAAACATTAAAATTTTTGCAGAATCAGTGTGAAAAGTTCCAATGCTCCCTGTCCACCATCCTCCATCCCCATAGTCCCTTCTCAGTTCCACTGGCAGAGCTGTTTCTGAGGCTTAGAACTGTTTTAGGGGCTCAGTTTAAAACAGTTTGGTGAAACAACCCAGGATGTAACTTGCGTACTTTCTGTGGAGAGTCACTTACGACCCAGGTCATTTTACTCGTACAGCTTACAGCAAGCACATCCATACAATGGGAGATACAGTGAACTGTGAGGACTAGAAGAGTATTGGCACTTTCTGTACTCATCTAGCTACTGGGGAGACTGCAACCTGGAGCAAGATGTAAGGTGAGATGGACTGGGTCTGCTGTACCCAAGACCTTTCTATGACTCTCTTTTCCTCTCTCTTTTCAATTACCAATCACCATTATTTTGACATCCTCTGGCAGGAACAGAGTTCAAGAAGCACCCTATCAAGGAAATTCCATTTACCATCATCATTATCCTCAGTTTTCTCAAGGACTGTGAGAAGTAAAAGCTGAGACCTCTTCTCTGTACTCTGGTGGTACTGGGACAACTACTTTTACCTGCTCCCTGGGCACATGCATAAGTAAATGTATGCAGAAACATAAACCATAGCTGTGGTGGTGCTTTCCCTCAGCAAGGCTGAGCTTTACCTTGTGTTCTATAGACTCTTGACTCTGTACGCAGTCAGTGTTTGTGGCAAAGACAACTAAAAGCTACAGCAAAGAATTAGTTCTTGGAGGAGAACCTCACAGCATTGATGCCCATAGTTCACTGAAGGGTACAACAGCTCAGAGCAGTGATTGTGTCACATCTTCATCAGAATTTCCCTCCTGCATCACACTTAGGTTCATTTAACAAGAATAACAAGAAAGCAGAGGCAATGGGAGCACATAATTGGATGCTGCTTGTTGTTCATTATAATTAGTTAACTGGCATGAGCAATTAATTAGGTTACCTGGTATTTTACTGGGAAGTTTGGAATACTTGGGCCTGGAGAATATCCCACTTCCAGGATTTGCAGTGGCTGGAGCTCAGCTGGTCCAATACACTGCCTTCACTGGCAGTAGGTGATGTGGACAGAGCCAGAGGAGAGAGTCTGCCCCTCCTGTTCCTTAAGAGCTGCTTTGAAACTGAAGCCACAGCGCTGATCCCTGCTTATGCTGCACCACAGCTCACACAGGTACATCCATGCCCCGTCTTGTACCACCACTGTGGCCCTACTAGGCAATCACCAGACAGGGTCTGACCGTGATCACTGCCTCTGGACCCAGTCCTGACCCACACTTGCCATTCCACTGGCTCCTTGTTGCTGTGACAAGAGCTCTCACCTGCCTGTTTACTGTCCTTGGCTCACTTGAGAATCAGCTGGCCCTCGCTGATCTCTGGCACACCCAACACAGTTTTGGCTCTGCCCACATCTCCTCTTCTGGTCAGGACCATACAGCAGAATGCCAGTGATTTCAACCCCTTACTAAAAGCAAAATCTACTACAATGCACATTTTCTTACAAAATACTACACAATTGGTTTTAGATGTGCATTCAGCAGTATTTTACTGAACAGGAAAAAAAATAGTGGAACAAGACCTTTTTGTCCCTGAAAAACACAAGTACAATAGAAGAATGCTAGTTAGCATTTCCACTGTATGCTGGACCCCGCTCACATGCACTCACACCTGCATCAGAATGGGAATGACCTACTTTCAGCATAGCAGGGTTAGTGTGGTAGTGACATAGTGCTCTTGGCTTCATCTTCCAGGCATCTGAAATTTTGTTCCCAACCATTCCTTCTTCTCTTTATCCAAGAGGATATATTTATGCCTTTCCTGGAGCCATAAGTACATGAATGTACCAGGATAAGTGTTTAGAAAGAGTCAAGACCACATAAAAGGATCGACTGCATATCCTCCCTGTGGCACTGGGCCAAGATCACTGCCTTTCAGTGGGAAAGATAACCAGAAGGTCAGCAAAAGAACCACAAAACCAAACCAAACGACGTAAAAAAGGGAAAACTACCCAAGAAAATCCTGGGCCATGAAAAGAAGACCAAACTTACAATGAAGAGCTCTTTTCCTCTTACCACCCCAAGCACTAACCCCCAGAGGTTTAGTGTTTCCCTCACCATAACACAAACCAGGCCTCCGTGCTGGGAGCCCACGCAGCTGCTGTTCACAGAGAAGCTGGTGACTCAATGATGTGCACAAATGCCTATGCCCTGGTTGTTTTGGAACAAATAAGACACAAAATGTGAACACAAGCAGTTATCTGGCCACAGAAATGGTGTTCACAGGAGTGTTTTGGGAGCGGTACTGGGAAATGTGGGATACATACAGTGCTGTCAAGGTCCTGCAACACCAGAGTAGTGCATATGGTTTTACCACATGTGCCCCAAATAGCAGGACCCGTGTTCTCCATGCTCCATGTGCTGGTTTACTTACACAACCACAGGGAAAGACATTTCAGGAGACAGGATTCAGGGCACAAGTTTGGAGCTCTGGGTCCAGGGCTGAACTGGGCTAAATCAGTAGCAATGCAAGTCCACTGGAGAGGTGGAAAGAAAGAAGACCCACTACGTTTGCCCAGAACCACACATAGCTGTCTCTAGCTGCAATGTTTGCCCAAAACCATGTCAGAGATATCTCCAGCTCCATCTGCAAGTAGCAAGGATGATATTGTACAGAGGAAGACTATGGAGAGCTCCACGGGTCCAGTGGGAGTAAAAGCTTCCTCCAAAATGCACTAAAACTGTCTTTTCTTTCATTCTCTAGTCATAACAGATTTTCAAGACAACAGTTTTAGTATAGCTCTTTCCACAGAACACTTCCTTGAAATTAAGCAAAAAAGGTAAAGCATGAAAGTGATTAAAAAATTAAACTAGCTGACAGGAATAGTTTCACTTCTAGTTCCATGAGATGCTCATGCTGATGGCAGCAGCCATTACTTCAGTGATGCAACGGTGACATTTCCATGCTATGAAATGACTATCTTTGCTTCCTTCGGTGCAGGAAAACCTTAACTGGCAGATCAGCATGAATGGGGGATGCAGAAAAGGGTTGCCTCCTGACTTGAGAAGCCTCAGAGCTGCCCAACTGGTGCTTAAAAATCTCATCTGGAAATGCTCTCTTGTCACTAGGTCCAGCACTCAGAATCCATTGCATGTCTAGGAGGGAGAATGATGTGTGCACAAACTAAATTCACAAATACTGGGACCTGCTGATATGGTTCATGTGTGTCCTTACCTTGCAAAGATATCAAGTCATCCCTTGAAGCTAAGGTTTAGGTTGTTGTTGGCAAAAAAGGGGAAAGAAAAGCAGACCAGAAGATTTTGGTGATGGGAGTTCTCTTGAGATTGTCAGAGTTTGCCCTGACTTTTCTTTGGTCCCAATAGTGGGCAGAGGGAAGGTGGGGAAGCCAGAACTAGGCTGCTGTCACTAAATCCAAACCTATGTTTTCCTGAACACCACAAGACAGTGAAGACCATAACATCATTTGAGGAACAATTTGGGAATGTGTATCATATTTTACACACACACACAGTGTTTTTGTGGTCAATTTGCCCCAAAGATCCATGTCTATACAGGGCTATGTATTTTTTAATCCTATAATCTCTCCTTGGGAGAATTGAATTAGAAGGACATTCAAATGTTCTATTAACAAGTATGTGGCTTTCTTGGGACAACCATTGTGCAAGGGCTAACATCCGCAGAAGAAACTGGTTAAAACCTATTTTGTGGAATTGGACTTTACAGGTACCATGAGCTGTCAAAAGGCAGAGCTCTCAGTTTGGATTTTTTAACTTTCACAACTGGAAACAGACCCTTTCTTCTTGGTGGTTTTTGTTTGTTTGTTTGTTTTTTGGGGGTTTTTTTTGTTTGGTTTTTTTGGGTTTTTTTGGTTTTTTTTTGGGGGGGGGGGGGAATGGTTCCCTCCTAAGGAGATAAGCAGGCTGCGTTCTCACTCGCAGAAGAAGAGAAGCTGTACGTCGCCGTGCCACCTTCAGCCCACGGCAGCCGGAGGGGCAGCGGGACCTCAGGGGCGCTGGGTGGGGCGGAAGCGGCGGCGGGCGTGGGGCAGCGGCACCGCGGGGGCACTCCCCGCCGCGGCGGGCAGAGCGGGGGCGGCGGGGCGGGNGCCGCTTCCCTTCCCGAGAGCCTGCGAGCCGAATTTCCCGGGGTGTGTACGGTCAGCAATAAAAAGAGAAACGCACAGTCCAAGTTAATTTTCCACTCCCGAAAGGAAATGCTGCTTCCTGTATTATGCAAGGCTGGTGCCAACAACACTGACACAGGAGTCTATTGTCCTTTTCACAAAGCCGTGGTGGGCGCGTGAGAAAATTGTCCTTTTCCAACAGCAAGTAGCTTTTGATCTTGAGGGGTGGGTTGGGGTGGGAGAGTTGTGGAGAGAAAAGCGGGTGCGGGCTGGGAGCTGGGAGGGATGCGGCGGCGGAGCAGGGTACGGGGGTTTCCTTCGCCGTTCGTCCAGCCCCGCTCAGGAGGCCAGGATGCCCAAAAGTGCCTGCAAATATCTTTCCTCTTCCATGCAAAGCGATCACACGGCTTCGGCCCCGTTTCCGATGTGTGCAAGCCGGAACAAAGACATTAGGGATTAAGAGCCTTTTCCGCCTCCTCCTCCTCTTCCCCCTCACTTAACCCCCCGGTCTAATGTAGATTGCAAAGCCTCGGTCACAGGGAAGGAGCTAATGCTTTCCCAGTCAGTGCTGGGGCTGCCCCGGCTCCCCGCGGCCGTCCCTGGCCTCGGGGACGCGGGTGCTCGGCGGTACCCGCGCTCCCGGGTGGCAGTAGGGCGGTGCCGGCCCCTCCCCGTACAGGCGCCTGGGGAGCCGGGGGCTGCCAGCCAGCACGGCTCCGGGGGGTCTGGATGCCCTAAATCCCCTCCACGGACGGGCGGGGTCCCTCTCCGCACCAACCTGGACACAGGGTACACGGTACTCACGCCAGCAAGTCCCAGCAGTTTCTTAGCAGGAAAAGATAAGTAACATCTGAGGAAGAGCCGCAGCGTTTCCAAAAGCAGTTTGGGACACGTTCCTGTCCCAATGCTTTCCTGTCACAGGCTTTAAAAATATCGTGGCTTACTTTCCTACTCCAGAAGGATCATGTCAGTCCAGAAGAGGAGGTACATAGAGTCTTTTAGACATACAGATAGATTCAATGTTGCTGATGCTATCCCTTGTTAAACGATTCTTAAAGAGTTAATCTTTCCTTAAGAGAGGATTTGAAAGAACAATTCTTATTCTTAAAATAGTTCTTATAAACTTTCTTATTAGCTCTTATTAAAGGCGAGTTCCTGCCTTTCTTAATGGGATACAAAACCCATTTCCAAGTGAAGTCTATATTCAGTAAGAGCAGGAGGGTCAGTCTCTTGGTTTGAGTGTTTTCTGGCATCTGGCTGCCTGCAGGATGGGATCACTTTGGCCGACAAATGACTGACAGTGGCTCATTATGAGAAAATGCAAATATTTTTCTTTAAATGTGCCTGCTTGCAATCAAAAAGAAAACATTATGTTCCTCTTCACACATGTAGATGGGCTGAGTTAAAGGAATTTTAGGGAAGGAGGATATGAGGAACTTTCAAAAATAATTTAGAAACTTTTCTATATAAAAATAGAATGGGATTTCCTATGTCCAAAGAGCAGAGTCCTAAAAAAAAAACCCAACAACAACAACAAAAACACACACACAAAAAAAAACCCCACCACCACCCTAAATGCTACCCATTTTTTGTGTCTCCTTCGCTATGAAAGCGTAAGAGAACAAAAATGCCAACGTAAAACAGATCATCGGGGTTTCCAGTAGCTTGCATGGTGCTCATTGCTGCGTACAGCTGGTTGTGAAAGATGCCGAATGTCACTGGTGGCCTTGCAACCCTACAGCTGTATTCACACACTTCCTTGCCCTCCGTCACAGAGACACAGGTTTGGGTTTTGTTACAGTTTGCAACACCGTACCCAGCTCTGGTCCGTGGTCCTTAGATCCCGTCTACCCTCAGATAGTAATTTTTTTTAAGGCAGTCAGCATGCCAGCTCCCCATGCTCCTTCCACGCTTTTTATAAAGGCCAGGAATGCCGCAGGCAGGAAACGCTCGGCGCGTTCTGCCAGAGGTAGTGCCTGCCCTTCCCCCAGCCCTTAGATATGGGCAATTCAAGTTGATCTCCCACCAACTCTGCCATAGACTTCTGTTATCTGGAAAAAGCCCCAGAGGCACAAATCCTTAAAGGCATTGAAGTGCCTAACTCCCATCAGAATGAGGGATGTAGTTGTCTAAATACCGCTGATAATCTACAAAGTTGCTCACGGTTTGTGTAACAGAGATCACGTAAGTACCCCCAGTCTGACACAGGCAAAGCGCTAAACTTTCTTTTATTATTGCCGCTGCTGTCGCTACTGCTGTTGTTCAACATCGGTAAACTCACAAGTCCAAGTCAGGAGTTAGGAGTCCACTGGGAGAAGGACCGCAAGGAGAAAAGTTACTGCTTACGAGATTTCACAGCCAAGAAACAGCTCAAGAAACAGCAAGTACGTCTGCCACACAAGTGGGAGCAACGGGGAGGTTGCCATGAGCACATGAGCTCATTACTACACCAGCCACCTTCTGCTTTCAAGGGGTTTTCAGGCTTGATCAGAGATGTAAATTTGTAATGTTAAAAGTATGTCACCCCTGCCCCTCTGGTGATGGCTGGTAACTGAGTATCAGAAAATGCCTATGGTAACATCTGTCATCAAGCCATGGAAAAAAGTTAGCTGCCTGCTTGTGTCTCTGTTGGGAATGGGTTGGAAATGGGAGGGATCATTTCCTTGCACTCACCCATCCCTGTATGTGTAGGACCTCCTCACGCAGCACACAAAGCGTGCCTATGATTTCAGGACCTTGGGAAGTGGCCAGTCATCCGCTTTACACAGGACTCAGCCACCAATGACATTAAGATGTCCATCATTTTTGAGAGATGGATGAGGCTTCTTAAGAGAGGAAGCAGGCACAGCCGTAAGGGATGGATAAGGCATACCAAATGAACACCTAAAAATAAACACTTTGTATTTCCTGTTCTATGGAAGATATTGTTGAAGTTGCCACAGAAATATTTCACAACTGTGAAATAGAAAAACACAACAAAGGTAATCCCCCCTTGACCTGTAATTTCTCAGAACAGTACAAACTTTTAAAAAATTTCAGTGTTTGAAATTATCATTGCATCCAGATGGCGCAAATCCATAACTGTTCATCATTAATATGAATTTTAAAAAACCAAAAAGCGGCTGTTAGCAACATATCTAATTCAAACACTAAAATATGATTCAGCTGAAGGTGTCAGTTCAACTGCTTTGTGAAGAGTAAATGTAAGAAGTTCATATAAAAATGAAATTATGTGTCTAATTTCACACAGCATGACTGTCTGGGCCAGAAAATATGTTCTCTTGGTGAATTCATCAAAACCAGACCCTCTGCAGACAAACACATTGTTCAAACCCTTTCACTGTGTAACAGGCTCTAGTGTTAGAAATGTACCACATGTGAGCAGAAGAACTACTGAAACCTGTTTTCCAGTGTAGTGTGAGGTTTCTGTGTTTGAGAAAGTGTGGGCTCTGTTTGATGCCTTTCCCATAGCATTTAAATGCCCTAGCGAGCTCTGGGACATGCTGCTGACAGTAAGACCATGAATTCACACTAAAGACTTTCCCTCTACTGCTTCTCATCTGGGTTCTCCCTACCTAGCCCTTATTTTCATGAAAACTTTAGGAATACAATTACCTTTAAAGCCTATTCCTTTTTATCAGCTTAAATTCAAATAGGTCAACAGATTCCAAAGGGAGAAGGAACATTTTTGTTGAGGTAGGAACCATGTAGGTATTCGTGTTGCTCATACAACTCTCATTTCTTTAAAAAACACTAATTGCTTAGATTGTTTGCTGTCACAGAAACTTATTCCCCTTCTTTAGAGAATTTCTTCCAATTTCCAGCCTCAGTTAATTCCTGCTGAGATTACATTTCCCTGGTTTCATGCTCACTTTTTCTTTCAAGCTTAAATACTATTTACAGGTATTTATTCCTTGATAAATACTTATGTCAGATACAGAATCAACTCTATTTTTACTTTAATTGCCCCTTCTCACAGGACAGAAATGCCTCTATAGACATTCCCTACACCTATCCCAGTTTTAACTCAATTTAATTGAACATGCAAAAACACCATGCCTTTTCATGGCAGTTTCACACTCATGAGTCACAACAATTCTGAGATTCTGAATACATCTTTTTTTTTCCCCTATGTCATTGCCAATATGATTGTCAAACTTATAGCAGATATTTCTGAGGGATTTGCTCAGAACATAAGTAAATGTACTTTTCTGCTTCCTGGTTCCATTAAGTTGTGATTGACTCACAGGTTGACTCACAGATTGTCATAAGTTATTTTAAGCATTATGTACGAAAAATATTAAATTTTGAAAGTTGATTTTATTGGGGATTTTCTGCTCTCTCAGATATATATATATATATATATATATATACAGATAACTTTGTAGTGTGAGACTTGCAACTACAGGGAATGAAATCTAGATCTGGCCAAGGAAAGACATAAGTGCTTTGTGCAGAAAAGAATATTGCAAGATAAACCAAAACAAAATATACAGTTTTTCCTGGAGAGAAACCTCTAGAAATGAAACTGAGATCGTTTTTCAACCACCAAAATTGGCTACTTTTTCAAAAGACAACAGAAACAAAAAGCAAGACACTTGCAAAAATCCAGTCTATTCAAAACCAAATAGGAGGATCTGAAAGTGAATGCTTTGGTTTGTGCTTCACAGGAAAGGTACCTGTTTGCATTTCCGTCTCTCCTCTAAGGTAAGGATCCTGAAGCTATTTCAAAAAAGCAACAGACGAACTTTTGCAACATTTTAAAAATGAGAAACATACTCATTTCTGAACCAGTCTGCTTCTCAGTGACCACACATACCGAGGGTATGAAAAGTCTTTGCCAGGCCTGTCTGAGTGTGGAGCCAGGACAGAGTGCTCCTTGAAGACCCATAATGTGAAATTCTTCTTCAGCCCTGCTGAGGAGATGGATCTTCAGATACTTCATCGTATTCCTTAAGCAACCCTACCATTTTGGCCAAACACAAGTGTCTAATCCTACCTGCAATAACCTCTGGCATATGAGCTGTCCATCCAGAGATGTGTGGGTCCAGCAAGACCAGGCCTGTCAGGAGCAACAGCTAGAATCCAGAAGGGGTTCACTGGGGTTTGTACAATGATCAGATGCCAATGTTTGGACAACTGAGTTCTACCTCAGCCTTCCTTCTTAGCATGTCTCAGGTATTTCTATCTTCTTTTCTAGCCAAGACATTGCGGAATGCTTTTGAATTGTGTTGTGATTTAATGCCACTTAATACCTGGTGTTTTCTAAGGAATTTACTTGCAAAGGCATTTAGGCCTAGATTTGAACTACGTCCGTGTAACTGATGTTTTCTACTGTCTGCACACCTTTGAAGGGCTGGAGTGAGCCAACAGAAATCGCAAGCCACATGGAGCGAAGTGGGCACCCAACCATAACTGAAGGATGCAGACAGACCTCAACTTCTCCTGGTAGTATTGTTAACCTTTGAACTGGAAATACTAAGGAGATGGATGGGTTGAGCTGACTGAATAAAGCCGGCCTAGATCTGGAAACAGTACATCAACAAACAGTCATGTTTGGTTGCTGTTATTTCTGAGCTAAAACACCCTACTGCAAAGTGCTCCATGCACTTGGCCTGATTTCCACAAGGAGGATCTATCTTCTGGGTCTTGTGGAGACATAATTTTTTTTCCTTCGGATGTTCTCCTAAGCGAAGGTGGAATAGCAGTTAAGTTGGAAGGCCTTTAGGCTGCCTATTTCAGCAGCCAAGTCTTGTTGAAGGTGTTGAATGCAGTTGCTTCATTGTCAACTAGAAACATACTTCCCAGAAGGTAGGAAAACTGAAACACTTTCTGAATCTTTTCCTTTCTGAGAAAATGAGTTTAAAATCTCTGGTACTGGTTCTCTGGTCTTTCTTTAGGGTGCTAAAAACCTTCTCCTGTCAGTATATTATGCTGTGTTGCCAGCACAATCAAGATTTTCTAAAAATATCTATTCTGTGCCCAACTATGCTTTTTCACAGCAAAGCCAGCAACAATTCAAACCATAAATAGTAAGTAACTGATATTGATTTCTATTCCTGCTGAAATCTAAACTGAACACAACTTCTACTTCCGTACATAAAACTTTGATGATGTTGCTTGTTATAAGGGCTTATCATAACATATATGGTATTCCCAAATGTATTGGGGTGGTTGCCTAAAATGCTGTCTTTAAACCCATAATCTGAGTGAGGAACATTTGCTGCTGCTTTTTTTCTCCCTCTCCACTTAGCACTCTGTTTCAGGGCTTGTCAGTGTTTTCTAATGTAAAGAATACCCAACCTTTTAGGCAAAAAAGACAATCACTTGTGGGGTTGTTATAGAGCTTTTCACTTAATTCAGTGAAAAGTTGACTAAACTTCTTTTATGTTTGTTTTCCCCTGATTCATTTGATTTGCCTGCTTGAGTGGAGAATGCTTGTGTAATTCTGGCTCAGATATGGAAATTAAAATTACTCTGTAGTTTACTGTTTCCAGGATCAAAATTAACCCACAAGCAGTAGCTTGAGGAACTGTGGATTAAGAACTGATACTCCTTTTAGAAATTGAATCTTTGCTTGCCTTATTTGCCCTTTATTCTGCTTTGGGTCGTATTGTAGAAGGCTTGTCTGCCTCTGAACAGTGTGTAGTACACAGTCAGATGCCACAGCCACTGTGGTCACATTTCTTTGTCATTGTGTTTACAACTTCCCTTTATTTCAGAGAACAGAGACTTTATGATGTTTCCTCATCACAACCATTAGGACATTTAAGTGTTTCCCCATAAGTTAATTCTCACCTGCACCTTTCTATTTTTTTTTTCTTTTTGGCATCTTTCACTTCTATTGTGCTGTGAAACGTGACAGTGTATAGTACACTGTTTCATTTTCAGTTGGCACTCTTTAAGAGTGTTTTGTCTATAGTTTCATTCTGTTGGGTTCTATTTTTAGCCATTTCCAAGGTCTGTTCCATTCTGTTTGGTGTGAATTTGCAAGTCAGAAGGCTGCTGATCTGAAAGTCCATTTCACTTTTCTCTCCTTCACAAGTGACTACTTCTTCTTTGGTGATATTTTTCATATATTTCTTCTCTCTTCTTGTTAGTGTTTGGTTTTTTATCTAATAGGACTTTTAACTTTATCTAGAAGGGGTATTGCTTCCTTTAATTCTTTTCTCCTTTCACACTGTCCTTATATATCTAGACTTAAGTTATACTTGCTGGGAAATCGATAATTCTTATTGAAGCAGCTGAAAGGGACCTGACATCTTCCCATCTTTTTGAAAGAAATAGAAGAAGAAGAAGAAAATTGAAATACAATTGTATAACTCAAAAAAAGAAGTCTGTCATGGAACAGAAAATAGAGTCCTTGCCATCTGGCTTAAGTATCATAACCACACATTTATCTTTTTTTCAATCTCTCTAGTTGCTGCAATTACCAAAGAAAAATGTCCAAATCATAATTCACTTCACTCTTTTCAATGTTAATGTTTTAAATATTTAAGCCTTTAAAATTGTTTTGAACAGTTTTATAGAGTAGTTCCTCAAAGCTATCACACAGACAGTTTTCCAGAACATACCAATACATCATTTTGTGCTTTTCTACTTTGTGTTTCCAGCTACTAATTAAAAAAAGAAAACATGAAGTGTGTTGACAGACAGCACTGGACCTGGGCACAATGACATAGAAACAATAGTAACATGATTGCTATAGAAATGGAAGTAGTCATTAACTAAACACAGGGAAAGAAAAATAACACTAGCAAAAGAATCAAAGGATATACCAGGAGTTAATTGTGTAGAAACAGGAAAGATTTAAAAAATAGTCCCATAAAAATCAACTGATTTGGTGATTTGATGATTAATAGCAGGCAGATGAATCAATCCTTTATCAGTATATTTTTCTAGGAAGAAAGATGGAGAATACCTTAAAATATTTTTATTCTGCTCAGACTAGTGGAAGTTGCTGGAAACAACTAAGAAAGAAGTCATATTTTTCTATTCCAACCCCAGAATTCATTTAATCCATTGCAATTAGCAACACACCCCTGGGCACCATAAACAGAACTTGCATAACAGGTTACCAACATAGGACAAGAGAAAACTTAGAAAAATGATCACAATTTATACAAATGTGGTTTATTTTAACACATACTTACCTCCAATAATTTATATTTGTTTTCTTTTTTAATTTTTAAAATTATTTTTTATTTTTAGAAAAAGCTCACGAACAAATCTATATACCCCCTTCTAGCCAAGAAAGACTGGACTCATTCACAGACCCATGTTGCTGTTGAATTATGTCCCCTAGCTTAGCCTAACTTTCTTATTCAACAGGGTTTTATTCAACCAGCTGGAATCAAAGCCATTATTGAAAGACCAAACACAACTCCTGTGTCTTAAACAAGGTTATGGCAAGCCCAGACTTCAGTAAATACAAAAATTGATAACAAACTTATTTCACCCTCTGTATTGCAGTGTTTCTGACCAAAGCAATTGATCTTTAAAGCAGTGGATCATAAAGTATTGGTGGATATTTCTCTGTGCCCATGGACTTTCCTGGAGGAGCTGGGAGAATCTACACAGAGCACAAAAAGTAGGTGTATGGAGAAGAAAACAATAGTAATGTAGGCTTCTGGATCCTTGAAGGATATTGTCAATAACCAAGCTGTCCTACGTCAAATTGCTTATTCAGGAAAAAAACATGCCTATCACAGCCAGAATTTCCACCACTGAAGTAGTGGTGTTGGACATCCTAATTATAAATGCCCCACAAAAATTGATTATGTGGATCTGGTTTTCAGAAAGCAGCAGGGTCTGAAATTCAAGACTTTTGAAGACTGGCATGTAAGCTGCCCACAAGATTAGGCAACAAAATCATCTCTGACAATCAGTAAATGTAGTAGTTATTTCATCATTTCTTGAGTAGGAATGACAGGGGAGCCAGAGATGACGGTAATATCAGGAGATAGGACTGCAATAGTGGAAAAGGCTGTAAACCACAGAGATACTGGTGATAGCACAGAAACTGTTACACTAAAGAGGAAGAAACTTGAGAAGTACAAAAATTCTGTCCCAGTCCACGCACTAACAGTAGAATTGCCCTAACATTCCTGCTACGGAAAGTAGTAATTGCTTGATCTTGGACTTTGAGAACAGTAACAAAATAAATCAAAACAAAATGATACAAAAATGAAAATGGAATGTACAAGTTTATCAAGGGAGCTTAGAGGGTTTTTTCCCCGATTAACTGTTGGCTACACCGTATGTAGCCTCACTACACTCAGCCAGCAATCTAACAGTCAGTCTCCAGCCCTGTCCAATACCACTATGAGATACAATCCAGCCCACTGAGTGCAGAAGTACCCTGCACCAAGCTGCACCTGCAGCTATCCCTCAAGACTGGCAAGATGTGATCTTCTGTCCTGTAACACAGCTGCAAAAGAACGATGTTTCTTTAGCCTTTCTGAAACTATTTTTTAGTTTTGATTTTTTTCCCCTCCTGTACTGCTGATCTGAAGACAGACCAAACACATTTCCATTAGATGCAAAAAAGTACGTTTGTGAAAGGAAATTGGGAAAAGTATTCTTAAAAATTTACAATATCTCCTGCTGACCATTTTTGTGATTATATCGACTTTACTTTTTACTATTCGGTATTACTTCATTCCCTATTCCCTCTCACTCTAGATAATGTAACTTACTGTTTAAGATCTATCTGCCTATGATGATTTAATCTTTCTGTATGCTCTGTAGTACATGTAAAATTGTGTGGCATCTCTGTGAACACTTTGGCAAAACTTTAGCAAGTTTATCTTTACATTCCTTTCCCCATTGAAACTCATCCTTCCAAGCTTTCCAGAGCAGCAGTGCAATGGTGAGGTAGTAATATACAATTATTTGGAAAACAAATTTGCCATCAAAATGTTGGTGTTTTTTTCTGAACAGAAAGCAGAGGCACAGTCTACTTAGTAGCCTGATTTAGGGATTAATATGGAGTATATATTACTCTTTCTGCTGGTGGACTCTTCAAGTCTTCTGACAAAGACTTATAACCATGACACAGGATAAAAAGTTCATACTGAAGTTTTTGTCTTAGCATCAATACACATTTCCTTCATTATAAAGGTGCTAAGAATTGACATGGTTAAATGAAGTTAATGGAAGGCACAAACGTTCCTCCTTTGGAACAACAGGTCACAGTTACCCATTGGGCTGTCTGGTTTTAGATATCTGTGGTTGAAGCAATTTTACACAGTATATCTTTTGGGGTCAGAATGAAAAGAAGGTAAGCCAAAAGGAAATGGGAGCTGAAGTAAGAGGTAGGATATAGCCTCAGAATAAAAGGGATCAGCACAGCATATTTTTAGATGCTTGGGAATGGAGTCCAAAAAGAATAAAACTGAGCAATCAAGGACACTGCTTCCCCTTCCAATCACACACACACACTCTATATTGTATCTAGTCACTCACAGTTATGGAGTCATTTCCTTAGGAGTTCTAAGGGAATCACATTTGGATTCCAAAATGTGTAAGCAAACCATTAATATGATACTATAGAAAATTGCATCAGAAGTCCTTGACCAAAACATTCAGCACTACATGTATAATGTCATTCTTTCAGTTCCTTCAGATTTTTCCAC
Source organism: Picathartes gymnocephalus (assembly GCA_013390045.1). Lineage (NCBI taxonomy): Eukaryota > Metazoa > Chordata > Aves > Passeriformes > Picathartidae > Picathartes > Picathartes gymnocephalus. The sequence continues at coordinate 132,819 of WEKY01043509.1, forward strand.
CTGTTTTTAAAGTATGCATCTTAGCTTAGAAAATAAAGGTAAAAGACATTAAATTAGCCCTAAACTGATAATGAATCTTTGCATGACTTCATTGTCACATTAAGGAATATATTTCAAATACCAGGAATCTTGACTAATTTTATTGTTTCTGAGAAAAGGCCTGTAGAAGGAAGGTGGGTGGCTGAATAAGATCCCACAAAGCATTCAGCATTTATGACAAAAAGGCAAATGCATTGACAAGTGAAATGAAAACTCAGTGTGTTATCACTGAGTCACACATTGAGAAGTAGATCTGCTGACACAGAAAATATCTCAAGTACATAGTATAATGACAAGTAAGCCCTTACAAAAGCAGCAGAATGTAAAAGATTTTAAAATCCTTACATATAAAGGGTAAAATCAGGTAACACACAGAATCTGGCAGTCATGCTGTCACTAGGACAGACAAACAAAAAAATGGTGAAGCCATTTGAAAAAAATCACTTGTGGACTGAAGTGTAACAAACAAATAGTGTATTTTGTTAGTATTAATATCTGAAACTCCACCTTGTTTGAAAAATCAGTATAGTTTTGAATGGTTGCCCTCTGTATGACTGATAATCCAACTGGACATATGTTACAACAATACAGGCATTGCAGTAATATATATGTAGAAGTAATGACTGTTATTTCACTTTTAAAAGTCACTGTGCCCTAGGGCACGATTAACAGGCAATAAATTCCCACATGCTACTGAAGTTCAGAGATTAGTGTTTGCCAGTCAAAGCATGGAAACACATTTACACCTAATAAAAAAGAGACTAATTAGCTGTTTAAATAATAGGAAATGTCAATCGGAGGCCACAAAAGGCTATGAACAATAACTAAACCCACCCCCAAAAAATTGACACGTGTGTTTACAGGCAAATATTAAGCATTCAATAGAGCCTTAAATGTTTGCCAAGTCATCCAAAAGAGAAGGAACTTTATTTAAACAGTTAATGCAACAGTTAGTGCTAGAAACTTACTGGAGTAGGGCATGCGTCTCTCAAGTCTGTGCACTTCTTCACAGATTGATTTAGGAAAATCCTGTACATACTGGACAGGAATTCAGTGAGAGTTTGGAGCATAGAGCTCATTAGAATATGCTTTGGCTTTGTCTGGCTGTGGGACTGCAGGTGAATCAAAGAGCATGTCTGAACTCCAGGCCAGGAAACTCTCTTTGGTAGGGGTCAAGGATGAAAAACTGTATTCCAGCTACTACTGAGGTTGATTTTGTATATCCAGATATCTGATTAGTTTTTTAAGAACACTATAAATGCAATTCTTTTAACTTTAACATCTTCTAGTGTTCTCCTTCTCTTTTCTCCTATTTTTCTCTAGCTTTAAATGTCAGAGAGGTTGAAGTGATCATTAACCAGCAACCACATAAAGAGACTAATAGCATAATTTCTGATTGCTTTCATTGTTTGGTCATCTACACAGTGCTTATAATCTGATAAAATTAAGCTGTATCATTCAAAATTGAACCTACACCATGAAGACATACCTTTTTTGTCGGTATGAATCCCCAAATATAAAACAGGTGCACTACAAATTGATTTTTGTCTGAGATATTTGAGTTTGCCAAATTCAACTGAGCACATCCCTTACCCAAGGCATTCAGCACCTTTTACAAACGTTAGTGAGAAAAATTTGTGGCTCAGCAGAGGCACTTGGAAGGCATACATTAAACAAATATGTTGCATTAAGTAGTGACAAATGAATGAATAAATCATCGAATGCAGTTTTGAAACTAAAAAGGTTGTGTCCAGTATGGGTATCTTCAGTACAAGAAGGACAAACTAGAGCAAGACTAGCAGAAAGGCTACCAAAATGTTTAAGGGGGTCAGTACATGACATAGGAAGTGAGAACAAGAGAACTGGGTTCACTCAGCTTGGAGAACAGAAGCCAAAGGAGAGATCTGATTGCTGTCTACAACTAATTAATGGGTGGTTATAGAAAAGAGATTCTTCTCAGAGAACCAAGTTGCAGCTGAGAAGCTGTTTCTACATATAAGAAAAAATCTTCCTAATGAGGTGCCCAGGTGGGAGAAGAGGCTGCTGCAGAATCCTTATCCTCAAAGTTAGTCAAGGCCCTGAGCTACATGGTGTAATTTCAAAGCTGACTCTATTTGGAATGAGGGCATGGGTTTAGGCCAGATGAGGTCCTAAGATCCCTTCAACTAAATTATTACATCATTATATGATTTACAGGATCATGAGAGAAACACAATGCAGGAAGACACATGATGAAATCCAGTTTAGTTTCAGTAGCATTCAGGTATGTGTTTGAAGTATTGCTGAAGCAGAATCAAGACAGAAATATAGCTGCAGGAGGTAGGGAGATACAGTGCCAATATACAGGTTCCAAATAGTTTGAAATTGGGAAGGATGTTATGTCTAGCCTGCCAAGGAGATCAACTGTCACCTCCAACATTTTTAACAGACTCTTTTGATTTGGGGCAAATATCTTAATCCTACTATAAGCCAACTGTCGATTTATTAAGTAAAAGGATAAATTTGTTAATACTTAGATATTTGTGAACCTTTCAATAATATGTAAAGAAAGTGCACAAGTGGATTGCAATAGGGCAAAAGCGAGGATGCATCTCCTTAAGTTCTGAATCATTTTTATTACTGTAATGCAAGCTGTGCCATAACAGCATCATGGACAGCAAATCTGGGAGGTTTAGCTCCAGGAATCTATCATGTAGACATCTGGATTTTGTTATTTGAGTCTCACCCAGGAAGATATGATGCAAAACTTCTTCCTCAAGCCTTCAGATGTAGCATTAATCAGAACAGAACAAAAAGTAGGATGGATCTTTCTTTTCCTCAGGGTCTTAATAATTGCACTTGGTGATGGGTGTTTTTGGCACTGTTGCCAATAATACATTGACAAAACCATATTGTAACATCTGTATTTAAAAACTAGGTCATTAAAATCATACAGCTGTCCCAATGACTTCCAAGAAATAAACTTCTGGATGAAAAACAAATGGTTCTAATTAAACTTGGCTTAAATATGAATGATTCTTGGGAAAAAATATTTCTGGAACTGTCCTAAGACAAGTACATTGACTGCTTACAAACACAGAGATCTTTGCAAGTTCTTAAACAGCAGAAATCTCTTTGCACTGCACTCTTTGAATGCCATGATCACCACAAAAATAAGACATGATTTTTTCCTTACAACACTTAATAGACACTATGCCCTGTATTTCCAAGTGGTGATCTGTGTGTTTTCCACAAATCCCAACGCGACTATTCCCCAGGTGAGTCAGTAGGTGAAGCAATATGTAAGAGAAGCAAAAGTGAAACTCTACCCACAAGCCTGAGTTCAGTAAAAGAAAAAATTTATCTTGGAGTGAAAGTCTTCTCCCAAAAACTTTATCATTGATATAAATGTTAGGAGTTGTCTCAAAAGCAAATTAATTTACCAACTAATCTGCTGCCAATATTAGTTTCCTAACCATGCTTCTAGAATGTCCCATCTCAGCTCTCTCTACTAATATCTTCCTCTTTGACATTCTTCCTGGAATTACAGTTAGCCTGACTTAATTTAGTTAGCTTAAGATGATTATAGAATCATTAGGCTTGAAAGGACCTTTAAAATAATTGAGTTCAACCATCAACCCAGCACTGACAATTCCACCACTATATCACATCCCCAAGTACCACGTCAACACATTTTTCTAATACTTCCAGGGATTGTGACTCAACCACTTCCCTGGGGCAGCCTCTTTCAGTGTCTGAGAATCCTTTCAGTGAAGAAATTTTTCCTAATATTCAATCTAAACCTCCCTGGCCAACTGGAGGCCATTTCCTCTTGTCCTGTCACTTGTTACCTGGGAGAAAAGATCCTCCACCTGGCTACATCCTCCTTTCAGGCAGTTGTAGAGAGCAATGAGGTCCCCCCTGAGCCTCCCTTTCTCCAGGCCAACACCCCCACCTCCCTCAGCTGCTCCTCACAGGACTTGTGTTCCAGACCCTTCCCCATCTCTGTTGCCCTTCCCTGGACACACTCCAGCACGTCAGTGTCATTCTTGTAGTGAGGGGCCCAAACTGAATACAGGATTTGAGGTGTGGCCTTACCAGTACCATGGATAGGGGGATGAACACTGCCGTGGTCCTGTTGGCCACACCATTGCTGATACAAGCCAGTCACTGGCCTTCTTGGCCACCTGGGCACAGCTGGCTCATATTCAGCTGCCTTTGATCAGCATGCCCACGTCCTTTTCCACTGGGCAGCTTTCCACTGCCCCCAGTCTGTAGCACCGCATGGGGTTGTTGTGACCCAAGTGGAGGACCAAGTGCTTGGTCTTGTTGAACCTCATAAAATCGGCCTTGGCTCATCCATCCAGCCTGTCCATATCCTATGCAGAGCTTTCCTACCCATGATGTAAATGTCTTCTACCACAAACTGACTTACATTCTTATAAGCATGTGTCTGTATTCCAAACGGCATTTAAAATCCTCAGCTATAGTACAAAAAATTAAAGGTTGTAGGGCTGGTCTACAAGATCCATCTCTTGACTTTTCTTAAGCTTGAAGTATAAATATCTTACAGTAAAAATGATCTTTTCATTCTCTCTATGTACATTACCTAGTAGGCTGTGACTCTTGTCTTATATTGTGATGCCTGCATATTTTACACAAATAGAAATAACTAATATCAATGAGCAACCTTTTTTTTTAAACTTTTTTTTAAATAACAGAAAATCTGCATGGGAAGAAAATTACTTCTAGCTTAAGAAACCAGCAAAATCTATGTATTCACAGATAAGTAAAATCCAGGACACAAAATTATCACAATCTATTGTCATTGCTAGCAGACCTTAATGACAAGATGTGATTCAAAATGCTTAAACCCCATACTGATTGGCTCTTGGGAAAATCATAAGGTAGATTCAAATGGGTAAGAAAAGTAAATACGTCACTGCAACTTTTCACCAGATTCTGGGTTGCTACAAGGTCTTGGGCAATCCCAGTAAGCTAGAGTGTGTGAAGCATGTGGGCTTCTTATGCCGCTGCCTGGCTTCCTCTTCCTTGAGAACAATGCCATGAATGGGACGGGGAGGGCAGGAGAGCATCCAGCCCTGGAAGACAGCTATTCATTCTGCTCCAGCCAGAGGCCTGTCAGCATTTCCACTGTTTCACACGAGTCCCAACTTCAGACAGGAATGACTTCATTTTAACCACTTTTCTCACATTTAAAGAAGTCAAAATTAGTCAAAACAAAAACAGCAACCATGTGTGCTCAGGGATGTGAGCAGAGAAATAAGGATAAACAAATCTGCTCTCTTGCATATCCTACCAGCAGTTCATCTCAGCATGATCCTTAAAAACAGCAGGGTGCCTAGTCTCAGCTTTTATCCAATAACATTTATAGGACACCTCACATTCCCTACCATTGGACCACAAAGAATCAACAGGGAATGAATAGGCTGTCCTTTATTCTTGAAATATTAGGGTCCAGCTTACTCAAAAAAAACCCCATTATTTTGTTTTCTTGTGCTTTATAGCATGGGAAAGAATGGATGAGCAGTGACCCATACAGGCTTACTTATGAAAAATTATGGTTGACCTTACAGGCATGTTTATGAAAACAACTGTGTGTAAGGACAAATACCCCTCAAAATTAGTTCTGCATCTGCATGGACACAAGAAGTTTGTTGTAAAGTCTGTTTTAAGGGAATGTCAGTTCTTCAGTATAGGAAGAGGGAAGGCATGCTCTAGTATGTGTAGACAGATGTGTCCAGGGATGTTGTCCCCAGAGAGCAGAGGATATATGGCCTTTAAAGAGGACAAAGATTGGCTTTGCTATAAAAGAATAAGCCACTTCCTGGAGAGGAAGATGCAATGATTTTTTAGGAAAACGCAGATACGTTATGATGAGCTCCAAGGAACAGTGATCTGAGAGGAAGGAAAAGGCTACGATGTGAGGACTAAATATTACTTACTTACAAACTTCGTAACTAAGGCCCATAGTCTGTTATAAATGACTTTGTGTACAATCTTCATCTATGACAAGAAGCAAATTCTTTATGCCTTTATTGTTTTTCTCTTCTGCTTCTCCCCTGCTTGAAAAGAACAACCAACTTTTAAAGTACGTCTATAATATGGATTTCACTGCTAGTAAGGAAGAAGGCCAAAGTGGAGTATGCATTGCAGGAGAAGAAAAAGGCTCCATGCTCAGGAAAAGATAAAGACAGTAGGAGAATATAGAGATAACCTGATAATGTATGCCATGACTCCATACTTGGACACTGACTCCCTGGACCCTCAAATCTTTGACAAAAATCTGGCACTGTTGTGTTCACAGAATTCATGCAGAAAATAGGAAATGTTTTCCAAAATTTTAATAACATATTTTGCAAAGTCAGCAAGTTATGTTTTACAGGAAAATTAAGAAAAGCAAGAAAAATATGTGAGTGGGAGACAATGGAAAACTGTTTTTTGGCTTTCTTGTTTCAGTAAGTAAGCACATAACATCCTTCCTTTGGCTAAAAGAGAGCTACGTTTTCTTAATGTTTTATTGTGAATATACACAGATGGAGGTTCAAGGAGTTCTCTTCCATAATTATTGCTGTGGCTTTTAACTGCTGAATAAAGGTATTGGGTTGAGTTTCTTTCTTCATAATTTACCAAATACTAGAATTATTTTTGCAGCATTACAAAGGTTAATGTATTATCATAACTTAGTAGCTTGTGGTTTTAAATGGTAGGAAAGGAAATGGGGGATAGGACAGATGTCAAATCCTTTGAACAGAGAAATAATCCTGAAATCTACTCTTCTCTTTTTTATCACCTAACACCCACATCTTATTATGTTCAAATATGCCAGACAGTAGTTAAAAATAGATAAGTGTATCTAGAATGAGGGCCAAACACATCACTTCATGCTCCTTATCTCTGTAATCTTCCTTCAGAAGAATTCTCTTCTTCTGGAAAATGGGGCAACTTTTTGGGAAACCACAGTGATACCAAACTCAGTAAGTTATCAGTCCTTACAACATGTGTGAGTTGTCACTGGAAGCAGAGCAGATGAAGATATCAACAAACTGCAGATTTTTTTCCATAATATCTGTCATTAGACTAAGGAAAGTATGAGCTCACGGCATATTAGGTATGAAATGATGGATAAATAATTTCACAGGCTTTAAGGAAAACTGCCAGAAAAAACACTTGGAAATGTAGTATTGAAACAGAATGGTAGATTATTGGATTAGCCTCTCACTACCAGACTAGTAAGAAGCTAGCTGAGATCCCAGAATCCCAGAATCAATTAGGTTAGAAAAGACCTTTGAGATCACCAAGTCCAGCCTTTGACCAAACATCACCTTCTCAACGAGACCATGGCACTAAATGCCACATCCAGTCTTTCCTTAAACAGATCAAGGGATGGTGACTCCACCACCTCCCTGGGCAGCCTATTCCAATGTCCAATCACCCTTTCATCATTAAATGGGTGAATTGGTGAGCTCCAGTTAGGCAGAAATGTGTCTCAAAGAATGAGTGTCATTTTCATTCTGTCTTTGAAAACCACTCAGGAATGTGCAGAAGCAGATATTTTAGGCTGGATCTGAGCACTGCTTCAGGGAATAAGCAAAACATGTTGGCAGGCTGAGCTAAATAAGAGTAATGCAAAATGCTAAGTACACTTGATGCCTACAATTTTCTCTTTATTTAAAGATTGGGAAAATTCTGATCTTTAGAGTTTTAGAAATACACTGGATATACTTTTTTTTAAGAATTCTTGGGACCAACACTGGCATAGCGCCGGTATTGCATCTGTATGGTGAGGCCTGGTGCTTTACTCTTGTATTCATAAAAATGTGTATGAAATAAGACATAATAGAAGCATATTCAAACATATCTACCATTCCGAGAGAGAGAATAGTTGAAACAGCTTACCACCCAATCCCAGTACTATTTCTCAACACATAATGAAAAGTAGGTTGTTTCTCTTGGACACAGAGCAGATCTACATGTTCCCTCTCTATTACAAGAAGAAAAATCTGGCCTCATTTAGCCAAATCTTGTGCTCTGAGAAGCTACAATCCTGCACATCATTTAGGGTATGATCCTTATTTATGTTCTTTAGACATAAATATCCCAGAGAAGAAGGTTCAAGACACTCTTCCTTCCTCTCCTTTTTCAAAGGATTTTTTTATCTTTTCAGGATGGTCAGTGTGCTATTCCCAAAGAAAAGCCAAAACCTATAGCTTTTACTGCAATCAGCTGTAGTAGGAATCTAGAGGGAAAATAAAATTTAGAAAAAAAAAAAAAATTAGTGCAGAGATAGCCGTTTTTGAAATTTGGTGTAGATCCAATTTCTAGCCAGGGCAGAGCCACCAAAAATGAGTATTCTGCCTCAGTTTTCAAGCAGAATGAGAAGGTACAACATTGCAGCAAGACTGAATGGTAATTTTGAAGAAATCTGTAGAACTGGAAATGTCTATTTCCAAGGTGGCAGAAAATTTTTAAGAGCTGGATAACCAAAATGTCATAGCTTAGGTGATTTTCCTCCTCAGTTCTCAAAGAGTCAGCACAGCAATCACAAATCTTACAATAAGGGTTTTCAATAAATCTTACAAATATCGGTTTTATTTGTTAGTTCGTGGTACACTTAGGATCTTTATTTAGGAAAGAGAGGGAAGGAGTATTTTAGATAACAGCAGAGTCAATAATCTGATCATAACAATATGCATAATTTTATAACAAACTTTGAAGGACAGTGTAATTAGGCATTGGGTAATTGGAAAATAACATAGACCAAAAAAATGTCAGTTTTCAAGAGGAGGCTATGTCATAGCAATAAAATATCCTTACTTGAATGTGAAAAGGTAGTTTTGAAAATAGTAAAGTACAACTCTCATCTACAGTAATTTTAGTTTAGTACTTGATACAATGTTATAAGGGAAAATGTTTAAGATTGAGAAGAAGGGTGGTAATGGTAGAATTGAGATTTGAATAGAACTCTTCAACAATGAAGTGCCTTGAAATGCAATGCTTCAGCACATATTGGAGTTCCTTGGGATCTATTTTTAGGATCAGTCTTATTTCATATTTCCATAGCTGATGGTCTCTCAAGAAATAGAAACACATTAATTAAAGTATTGGTAACCCAGAAAGTCATAAGGTCTAAAACCAAAGTAACATCAGACTAATCACACATGAATTACATGAGCATAATAGAAATGTAACAGAGTAAAACCAGATCTTTGACTAGAGATTAAAAAAGACTTCCCACAGCAAAATAAGTGCTTGCCAATCAAACATCTGAGATGAAGAGAAAGCCTGAGAGTATCCTATGAAGCACCAGTGTGAAGCAATTAAAAAAAAAACAACCCAAATGTGATCCTAAACTGTATGAGAAGAATTGTATTACTGTAGCTGTGTATGCACTGATGAGACCTCATCTGAAGCACTCTACAAAAGTGTGATTACTCATGTTCCAGAATGTAAAACTGGAGTGTGTTCTGGGAAGGGTTGTTGGGACTATCAAAGGAACAGATGACACAGAGTTTTCATGTCCTCTTCATGGAGGAAGGACCATGTGAGCTAAAAGCCAGCAGAAAAATAGGTATAAACTGACTCTGAAGGATTTCTGTCCAGAGTTGAAGTTCTCATGACTGGAACAATGAGGTTCAAGCACAACTTCTCATAATAAGAACACTCAGGGGAGAAGGAAGAGGAATGAGATCAAGTTAACTTAATATTCAAGTTTATTAAGATGATATGAAAATAATTATACAGCATAGGTCCTTGTAACATCACTGGACAGGACTCAATAAGCCAAGAGGAGCCCTTGAATCCAAATGTCGACCTCCTTCTCCCTCCTCATCTCCCTTGAGCTTGTATATTGCTTTGATCTGCCCACTCTGATCCTCCACCACAAAGGTATTCACGCAAATTTAGTCTCAGAGGAGGATATGACAGTCTGTCTTGAAATGTCCACTGTATATATTTCCCAAACCCTTTCAAGACTGTTTGCTTCTTTGAATAAATGGCTTGGGGTTTGTTTTACCACTAATGTTTTACAACTTAAAAAAGTCCTTCAGAAGAAGTAGCCCACAAGTTTTCAGTTAATTTGCATTTTCTTTGTTCCAGCCTAAACTGAATTATTTAAATTTAATTTTTCTTTCTTTCTTTCTTTCTTTCTTTCTTTCTTTCTTTCTTTCTTTCTTTCTTTCTTTCCATTGAAGGTCACTCTGAAGCTGACCCACAATCTTCCTTCGCCAAAACAGAGATAAAAACAGAAAATTTACCCAGTGGCATTATCTTAATTTGTTTCCTTTCTCTTTAGTTTTAGTTCAGTATGTTAAATACAAAACTTTGTACAACTTTGTAATAGTATGCGCTTCAATAACTTTGTGCAAAAAACTTGCTTTGGCTCTTTGCAACATTCTTTACTAAGTATAAAGCTGCCACTCTTTGAATTCACTGACAGTTTCTGTCACAAGCATGATGCGATATAAACTGAATAGGAAATCTCATTGTAACAAATTTCCAGCAACACACGATCAGCATCTCATGGCAATAAACTGGAGCATAGGAACATGACTTAAGCTGTTGGTATGACACATAAAGCAAAAAAGTAATTCATGCCATAGAACAGGTAGCTGTAAAGACTCAGAATTAAGAGATGCAATACAAAGAGCAAAACAAGTTAAGCCCATTGTATGGAAAACCTACAGTAAGGAAGTACGAATAAAATCATCCATGGAAAAAGTATACTCATAGGTCCAAAAAAAAAAATTTAAAAAAAGAGATAAGAAAAAAGACAAATTGTGATACATTATTTTCTCCTTAGAAACAATTAACTACCATCCAATACCCTTTACAATATAATACTGTTGAGTGCAATAAAAGCTTTTCCTGCAGAAGCAGTGCAATAGCTTTCCATTACAAAAACAATGTTGTTTTTTGCTCCTCCAGTGAACTCTACTCTCCAGTCTGTGGGATCATTGCACCTGTGTGGAACTCTCTGTAAGTCAAGCAAGCCCTCTACGAGTGTCAGGGCTTGCATGTGAGCTTACTGTGAGCTGCAACCTCTGGCTACCTAGAAGCAAGCAAACTGCGTCTTTCTGTCAGAAATGATTCATCGCATTTAAACCTAAGCCCAAGCCTGGCCAATGTTTGAGAGGCTCTAGTGCTATTTCTGATTTTGCTGGCTAAACCTAGGCACTGGCTGGCTCACATCCTGAGGACTTCCACACATAATTGCCTTTGAAGATACGAGCCTTAACTATTTCTAAGCCAGACATCACCATGATATCTGTGTGCCTAATTCTTAAGTAGCACATTGTGGCTGGATCAGAAACTTTGTCACAATTTCGTTCTTAAAATAACAGAAAATGCACATGGAGAAAATTTTTGATTGACAGTTTCTTAGAGGAAAAAGAAAAAATATTCTTAGTGATGCACATAGTTTTGCTGAAAATGCCTGTTTTCTGTGCAGAATGCCAATTTTTCAGTTTGGTGATTATAGGTTCATTTATTGTATTCAGCCACAGGAGGAAATTAAGGTGACTTCTAATTATTTATCTGCTTAATGGATATGGTTATGAGTCAAAGCAGTCCCAGACTCCCCTTTTGCTGCTAGGCATTTTGGCAAACTCTTGTGGTATTTTTTTTCCTGCACAGCAGCAGAACTAGGAAGTAATGTTCCATTCAATTCCTTCAGCTGTGACTACCATTAATTAAATTCAAGGTTTCCCTTGGTAGGAGGACACTCTCACAGGAAATGTGGTCTTAGTCTCACCTATATGTTCAGAATGGGTATGCTTCTGGGAGACAAATCACTCCAGTCTGAGGGGAAAGACAAAAATATTTTCCTTTGAATTCTCATGAGGGATCTGGTTTCACACCTCTACAATGAGGTCATGACTATGTAAACACTGGCTTGGTTAAACTTTGGACTCAGGCTGAAGGCTGAGTTTAATATTGTCACAAGGAGGTAATAGAGTTTACTGAAAATAGTTATCAATCCATTAACTGGTAAATAAGCCTAGTAGCATTCTGTCAAGTGCTGCCCATATAGCTTCAGCTGTTGCACATACCTTGCTTTTTATCTTTTGACCTTGTTTCTTCATAATTGTCACAGCACTGCGAGTGAAAAAGTACTCAAACCCAGCCAGGAGCATCTGAGCGAGGCTGAACAGAGGCGGCTGGCGGGTGCTGAGGGAGGCAGGCGCGGCATGTTCGGGTACCGAGCATCCCCTAATGACCGGCTCTCCCAGTGCAGCATCCTTTCCGGAGTCTGCACGGAGAGCGCAGGGAAGCCCACATTCGCAGAGTACAAACAACGGATTAGTGCAAAAAAAATAGTCCTAGGCTTAAAAAAGCACTGACGAGCTACAAAATAAGCCATCACTTCTAGAGAACAAGGACTCCATTTTAATCCAAGTACATTACTTGGATCAAAAAACAACTGGCTTCCCTTGTCTGACTTACCAAAAAAGGAACTGAAGAGACTTATACAGCTATATTATCTTTTCACTTAAATTTCATTGATTACTTATAAATCAAATAACAAAACAAGGGATTGTTAGTATTATTTCCCCACTAGATGCTACAGCATGTTTAAAAAGTCCACATTCATACAGAGCTCCCGATGTTCTCTTTCTGGTCACCTATTGGACTGCTTGCTGCCTTTGAACCATGAGGATGGGAAAGTTTTGACTGAAGAAGATCCTACAAATTGTAGAGTTTGCTGGTAAACAAACAGGAAAAAATAATCTCCTTCAGCAATATGTGGGAGTTTTTTGTTGTTGTTGGTTGGTTGGTTGGTTGGTTGGTTGGTTGGTTGGTGGTTTTTTGTTGTTGTTGTTGTTGTTGTGGTTTGTTTGGGGTTTTTTTTGTGTCTCCCTGCAACAGTAACTTTTTTCTAAATACTTTCACCAGCTTCAGGAAAGGGTGGGTTAGAGACAGGGGTTTCCTGAGCCCTTTCAGAACAAGTTTTTAATGAATCTGTGTGTTCAGAAGAGCCCCTAGAGAGTCTTGTTTTGGAACACTCTGACGCCTACATGTTATTATCTTTGCTACGTTTTGCAGTTTTGTGTGAAATTTATTTTTAATCTTTAACAAAACATGCCCCTGTTTATCTTAAATTCAGAAAAGGTTTAATAATGTAAAACAAAATAACTTTTTAAATAATTAGATTTACAATGAATGTCAAAACATAAAAGTATAAAGCAAGTTAACAAGAAAGGAGTTCTTAAAGATCAAAGAAAATGTGTTTATTTGATTTGATTAAAAACAAATATAGAGTACTTTCACTTTAACAAGTTATAACTGGCTGTTGACAGAAACCAGTGAAAGAGTTTCTCAGTCCCACAGGATAAAGGTTTTCTTCTGATAGAGGTTCATGTAGTCAGAACAGATTGCTGACACTGATATGTCAAAGGAATTATATTTTGAAAAGCGATAAAGCTGCATCAATATTAAAAAACATGGATCCAAAGACAATTTTCCTTGGAGAACATACTCCTTTTGCTACTATTTAGCAGGAGTGATGGTGTAAATCAATAGTTACTTCTGTCTTTCAACTCTTACACTCAACAAAGCTCTGGGAATGGGAAAGGTAAAAAGTACAACTTAATTTAGTGGAAAATCAGGACATATTAACACACACAGAAAAATTTTTAGGGTTAGGGTTAGAGTTAGGCAGCAAAGACTGCCCCATATCAGCCTCCTCTACCCATGGAAGAGAGGATCTGTGGAAGCCAGCTCTCTTCTGGGAACTCTACTGCTGTGTTAAAGCAGTAGGTTTTGAGCTAAAGTTGTGCCTCTGTGTAACAATTTTTGAATCCACCTTTCTTCCAGAGGCTTCAATGGGAAATGTACAGACCTCCCACGAAATGACGCCATGCTGGGATCCAGGCAAGAGAAAGCTAAATAACTGAAACCAGAATCTGCTTTAGGTCAGGCTGTTTAAACCCTTTTTAATGAGGGGTTTTTTGGATTTTAATACCAATTTAACTAATAAAAGACCATTTGAACAGTATCATTTTTTAAAAAAGAGTAAACATTTTCCTCATTTCCAAAAGATAAAAGCTTGACTCTTCAGTGAAGTCCCGCAGCTAAACCAAAAAAACCTGATTTGACATTCCAAAAATGCTGTCATAAAAAAATTCCAGCAAATACTTGAAACAGTCATACATTTCAGACCTCCTCTACACAAAGTGATGAAAAAAATTCTCAAAAAAAATTTTTTTTTTGGAGTTTATCTCTAAAGGCAACATGTGAAATTCATCATCCTAACTTTACGGAAGTAATCAATTTAGAGGAGCTACAGTTATTTTCACACTAATTTTAAGGTGTTCACATCCTCTTAAAAGAGTGTTCCCAGGCAAGAAGGCCCCTTTAGCAATTGCAGTCACTGCATCTCACTTTCTATCGTGCTACCACCATCGGCCAGGGAGATACCTTCAGGCAGAGTATCCAGCCCTGCAGCTAGCAGTGCTCCCGGCAGGGAGGCCTCAGCAGACAGGGTGCTGTTTGCTGGGGCTGTTGTGCTTCAGCATATATTGGAATTCCTTGGGATCTATTTTTGCCTGTGGGCTCCTGTCTGCACTCTGTTGACACTGGTGCTGGTGGCAGCCTTGAAATCACCCGCAACACACAGAGCAGCCATACCCGCTGCTTCTGAGCAGTTGAAGTGCTCATCGCTCACCATGGGCTCTCATTTCTGATCCCAGCTTTGGTCAGTCTGACAATTGCTCATGCAACTCCTATTTACTTGCAGTGGGGCTGCAGAGAGGCACCCAATCACCCACTGCTGAGATCCTCAATGTGAGATCATTAAAGCAAAGTTGGTTGTGAAAGAAATCAAGCCTCGCTCCAATTTTAAAAACTTGATAATCTGATGAGAAAAATACGTGAGTGCTTTGTGTTTATGTCTGGAAGTTTTCCCTAGTGTGAAAGCCTCTAAAGGAAAACCAGTTCGTTCTTGCAATATATGTCCTTTTATGTTATGCAGCCTAGACTGTGGATCACAGTGATGTCAAAAATGTACATGGAGTGATTGCATCCTGTCTGTGTCCTGCAAGAATGACTTTGAAAGTTAGATGTTTCATCTCTACAGTCATATCCTGATCAACAAACTCAGTCAATAAATAAATACATTTAGTGACAAAACCTAGCTTTCTGTAAGCTGCAGTTAAACAGGAACTTGATTTGTTTTTTGTATTCATATCTATTCTATAATAAAGAATCCAGCACCACAATAACCAAGTACCCATTATAATTATAAGATCAGAGAAACCCTTTGTGGTACTCATTTTCTTAAAACTTATTTTGAAAACTTCAGTCCTCCATTCTCATTCTTTTGAAGTTTTTGCTTTAAACCTAAGAGTAAAATACAAAGGGCCAGAACTCGGGTTGAGAATGTGGCAGATGGAGGGGGCAGGTGAAGAGGTGTACAGATTTTGCCCAAAAAAGAGGAAAACAGAGTATAAAGTGTATTAATTTTTCAGTCTTTTTTCTTTTTTTTTAAATCTGAGTGCCATTAAAACATACATAAAATTCCTACTTGCATATTGCCTCTGTGTGTGTGTGTGTGTGAGAGAGAGAGAGAGGGAGAGAGAGAGAGAGAGAGAGATGGCGTTTGCAAAAACAAGTCAATTTGGGTTACTAAGGGTAATCCAAATTAAAAGGTTAAAGAATGAGCTACAGGTCTCAAAAGAAATATATAAAATAGACATCCCAGATACACACGTGGAGCTATGCATTGAAATATGTGGAAAACTCTCTGGAAGCATCACTGCCTGGCTTCACCACCTCAGGCTGGCAGCATTGCGATGCTGTTGATGTCACCCAAGCAGCTTTTGCTGCCTGTGGCCGAGCAGGACAGGATGGGTTTGACCAAGAAAAGCTCCCCATACCAGACACCCTGGCTGCCCTGGCCTGCTGTGGGAAGGTCAACTTCAACCTCCTGCTTGGGGCCATGGTGGTACTGAGACAGCTGGGCTTTGCTGGCACGTGGGAATGGCCTGGAGTTTTAGCCTGGAGAAGAGGAGGCTCGGGGGTGACCTTATTGCTCTCTAAAACTACCTCAAAGGAGGGTGCAGCCAGATGGGGGTCAGTCTCTTCTCCCAGGTAACAAGCAACAGGACAAGAGGAAATGGTCTCAAGTTTTGTCACGAGAGGTTCAGGTTGGACATGAGGAGCAGTTTCTTCACAGAAAGGGTGATTTAACACTGGAAGGGTCTTCCCAGGGAGGTAGTGGAGTCACCGTCTCTGGAGGTGTTTAAGGAAGGACTGGATATGGCACTCAGCGCCATGGTGTCATTGACATGGCAGTGTTCACTCACAGGCTGGACTCGCTGGCCTCACAGGTCTTTTCCAACCAAACCGACTCTGTGCTTCTGTGAATAGCGCGTTCAGTCTACAAGCCACAGCCTCAACAGTAGGGAAGCCATAGACCACAGCACGGCCCAGGGCACGAACTCTTCGCCCCTCACACCGCCCCGGGCGGATCGGCCACCATCAGCCACCACCCCCTCCGCACCCTCCCTCCCCTCCGCGCGGCCCCTCGCGCGGTGACGCACTCGGGGGCGTGGCGGAAGTGAGGACGGGAGGCGGCGGAAGTGGCTGCGCTCGTTGGGGGCTCAAGATGGTGAGTGCGGGCGGCGGCACCAGGCGGCGGCGCTGGGCGGGCGGGCAGGCAGGCAGGCAGGCAGGCAGGCAGGCAGGGGTGTCTTTGTGCCGGACCGGACCTCCGGCCCCACCGCCCCCGCCAGCCCCCCCCTCCCCACACCCTCTCGGCGTCCCCGGGGGCGGCGGTGCCGTACTGAGTCAGGGGGGTCCGGCGCGACCATGGCGGGCTTCCTCACGGGCGCGGGGAGCCTGGAGGCGCGAAGGGCGCATGGCGCCTATGGGTAAAGCCCTTCCCTGGCAGCGGGGCGGGACAGGGAGCCCCGGCGGCCCCCATCCTCCCGCAGCCTGCGGCTTCGTGCGGCACAGCTCTCGGGGACGGAGGTCACGCCTCGGCCCTCCGCGGTGGGTAGCGGTGCTGCGACCGCCTCAGACGGGCCGGGCACTGGTGTGACTCGAGAGTGTTGCTTTTGGGGAGTGTTTCGTGGTTTTCTCCGTGACTTTAACTTTTATCTTTCCTCTTACCACGTCCCCCAGGTACCGTATTTTTTTATTGCTTTCATTTTTAGCAGTCTCACAAAGGTCTGGTCAGTGCTGAGTGTGTAAATTGGCAGATGCTTCATGTAGCAAAAGGCATGTTAGGGCTTTCTTATAGCTCTTGTGTTACTGGGAACTCATATGTTGGTACAAAAGAACTGCAAGCATGAGTTTTCTGTTGGATCTGACAGTGCTGCTGGAGGAAACCCTTGCACTGAACTGCTCATCACTGTCACTTTCCAGAGATTGTTGCTGTCACCTTCTGCTGTTTATTAGACATTGCCTTATTGATGAAGCAATTTTTATGAACAATCCTAAAATCACTTCAATAAAATCGGGTAGGTTAGAGTGAGATTAGTGGGCTAGATTACTAGTAAGTCGTACTTAGTAAGTGTATGGACTTTTGGTGATCCACTACAAGTTGCTATTTTCCTTTGTCCTTTCAGTTAACTGGCATGCTAGACTGCTTGAATACACCTTGTCCTCCCTATGGCAGCCTCAAACCATGGCTAAATTTGATGATAATTGTGTCAGTATTGCAGTAAATGAAGGAATGCTCAGACGTGTTCCTTTCCGTCCTGTCAGCTGTCAGGACTTGCCTCTTTCCATTCCATCCCTGCAGCCCAGGGTGGGAACAAACGATGTAATTGTGAATTTAATATGATCTGGGTCTGCCAGGTCGAAAAATTGTGTGGTGGGTATCTTTAGTTTTTATCAGATTCTCTGAAAGGATTCTGTATTAGTGTGGGGTTTATGTTTTGGGGTGTTTGTGTGGGGGGGTTTTTTTGCCTCTATTTTAAAGAAACTCTAAAGTTTAGGGCTTGTCCAGGAGTACTTTAAGGAGTCTTTGAGCATGTCCTTTTATTTTCCTGGCCTAATGGCCCATACAAAAGTGGTCTGGTTCTGTTGAAGTAATCTTCACCTTTTTTTTTTTTTTTTTTTTTTTTTTTTTTTTTTTTTTTTTT
>WEKY01043509.1:151022-210194 GCA_013390045.1 Picathartes gymnocephalus
TCCAGAATTCCAGAGGCACTGCTTCTCTGTTGAAGGATAGTATTTCATTTACAGATGTTTCAGCTTCAGGGCTATTTGAAGGTCATGATCTTCTGCGCAGAGGGTATGTTTTACTTTTGCTTGCTGAATTGTGTCATAGACAGTGTTGAACTTCAGTGTATGTTAAATGTTGGCTTTTACAGAGTTTCTTGCAAGGGCTTTTACCTCTGATACTGTTCTTTAGAAAAGAAACAGCAAAGTATTGATAATTGTGAAATATCTGATAGTTTTAATATACATTTATATAAGTGTGCCATAACACTGTGGGTAATGGTTAATTTCAGCATTGGGACAAAACCCGAAAGTAATATAATAAAAATAGTTTGGAGTTTGCCATTTTTACATGAGTGCAAAATTTATGTCTCTGTCTCGGATAATGAATCCAAAATAAGTTCATGGAGTTTAAAATGCCATACAGCTGGCATTGGGGGAAGGTGTGTGTAACATTCCATTGGAAAAGCTTGGAGACTTCAAAATAAGATACAGTAGCTTGGACATAATTAAATATGTAATAATTTCATTTATTAATCTTTCTGCAAGGAATCAGGGAAGAAAAACATTCTGTTTTGTCAAGCATAAGGGATGTCTGAAACTGTTTCTTCTGGTAGTGCTGTAGTTAGAGGTTTTACTTGCTGCTTCACTATTCTTTTTTCTTTTTTCTGTAATTCGGACTTTGCTAATTGTGCGTGTCTGTGGGCTGGTGTTTGTGCCTGAGATTGGTTTAGGAATGCAAATTAAAAAAACGTATCCCAATTAATTTGAAGTGAATGTCTTTTCTACCTGTTATTCTAGCTTTACAAGCGTGAAAAATGCGTTGTTGCCCAGCCACCCACTGGAGTTGACAGAAAAGAATGTAAGCATAATGTAGCCATCTTCTCCCTTAACTAATTACCAAGTTGAAATTAACAGTGTTGTTATCTGCACTGCTTTGCACAGTAACAAGTAATGAGCTTGTTTTGTCTTTAAGAGAATGAAAATGCTTAACAATTGTAATATTTTATTTATACAAATAACATTGTCTGCAAGTCTAATATTAATCTCTTACTTATATCTCTCCCCACTTCAAGTGTATAAGCAGGCTTCCAGGGAGGGACTTCTGTGGTCAGGTTTAGTCATCTAAAAGTGTGTATGCAGCCTCCATAGGTAGGCCAGGAGTACACCTGTCACCTCCTGAAGGCTGATCCTCCCATTTTGTCTGTAGGCTTACCATGTATCTTTGTTTTTATACTTTCAGCCTGTGAACATGTATCTATTTTTCCAGAAATTGCTTGATCCCATCTAGACATTTTACACCTACAGTTTGTCATAAGTGTTTGCAATCTTGTCTGGCTCAGTTATTGCTCATGGACCATTACACGAGGTCTGTGGAAGGTAGAGGGAGACCATACTTGCTGGTTGAAGTGAATGTCTCTGGTGCCTCTTTTGTCAGCGCAGAAGATACAATATATCAGACTATGCTGAAGCAAAGACATTATTTTGATAGAATGTTCCAAATTGCTAAATGAAGCCACTGGACAAGGTCTAGCTGTAATGTCTAATATATTCTTGTGTTAGCCAGTGTTGTGTTGCATTAAAAGGATGATGTTATTGTGACATCAACTTCGTGAGCTTATTTATAAATACTATAAATGTTTCAGATTTATTTGTTGATTTTTTTTAACTGATTGCTATAACTTAGTTTTTAACTCTGTTCTTGCCATATAAAACCTGCATAATTAAAAGATCAGATGCTAAAGAGACAAAAATATACAGAAATAATTAAAACAGGCCATGTGATCCCCTAAGAAGTATGTGAATCTTCTAAATTTGTTCCCCCACATTTGGTTAATTTTTCTGTAAGTTTAAGGCCAGTTTGAGAATTATTTTCGTGTACATCAAGTGTTTTCAAGTAGTCTTTGGTGACTAACAATGACATCAAATTGGCTTTTGTGATCTTCAAACTGGACTTAGCTTGTTCATCCAGACAATATTGTAGTGAAGTAGTGCAAAACTATACCACTTGGTGGTGTTACATGTCCTGATGATAAAAAAACCCCAACAAAATAAAATTGCTGCTATTAATTTGGAATAAAATCCAGCAAAAACCAATTTCAGCTTCTTAGAGCAAACCTTACTGCATCACTCTTTCCTGTACACTTGAGACATGTTTGATGGTATTACTGAATTTTTACATACAAAGTTAGCAGGTTCTTTTAAGTAGGATGTCACAAATTTATTCTATGGCTGTACTTAAAAATAACTTTTTCTAAAGTAAAAATCAATATTGTTTGTGACAGTTCCAGTTAAATCAAGATAAAACAAACTTTGCCATGCTGAGAAATATTCAAGGAATCCATGCACCTTTAAAGCTGCAGATGGAATTCAGAGCAGTGAAACAGGTAGGCATTTTTATTGAACTGGTGTAACTTAAGCCATTTGAAAAAATATTTATGTTGGAACATGCTTTCAGAGACACATCTTTCGTTGTTGAGATACCTTATGTTTCCAAAAGAAATTAATTCACTGCTAAAAAATTGCTGTTAAAAACCATGAACCAAATAGTGCAATTATTAGGTTTTAGAACAGTCAATATGCTTAAAGCCTTTTAGCTGCTGTTCTTTTATTGGTTATTTGGTGAAGTGGTAACTGCTCTAGCTTTTCTGTGGACTAACTTCCTGTAAGCCTTCAGAGAAAACCAGGAGGAATTGAGTATTATCTCCCCTGTGGAATGTATGACCTTCATGAGAAGGCATCTCTGCACCTGTAGGGAAAAGAGGCTCAGAAGTCTGAAGCAGGTAGTGGTTTGGGAGTAGATACAGAGGTAATGTGCAACCTGGAACAGAGAATTTGCTATGTGCTTATTGTTCTACAGTCTTTGTTGTAAGATCAAGGAAGGTCTCCAGGGAGTTAAGTTCAAAGGTTTTAACTCTTAATTGAGAAGCTGAGTCTGTCTCCTTTTCCTTTTCCTTCTTTTCTGCTAGGATTTGGGGGTAGCTGGAGAAAGGGAAACATAGAAAGCTCATTGGTCCTAGTAAATTTTCTTGTCTTGAAGGCTGTCAAGCTACTAAGAGGTTTTCCAAGTGAGTTAGAACAGTTTTGTACTCCCTGTGAGTGATCAGATGCTACTAAACCATAGTGAGCTGCATTAAGCTTGGCAGAAGTTACTGGTCCTCAAGATGTGAAAGTCCCGATGTGACATACGAAAACATCCCTTGGTCTCAGCTGTGCTGTCTTGAGGAATTTTTTTCCTAACTTACATTAGCACATTGCATAGAATGAGGGAGGTGAGGATATCCTGTTAGTCTGTCTCCAGAGGTGGTTTTGGGAGATTGGAGTGGGAAATACAGCGATCAGAAGGTTTTTCACTTCCAGATTCATGCCGGGTATACTACAAGCTTTCTTGTGGTTTAACTGAAGTATCTCTAGTAGTAGTGAATGCATTCTCAGAATATTTATGCTCTGAATTCTATGTGTGCCACTTGAAATTTTTTTGGAAATATTGTGGGTGAGGGGTACAGCAGAGTGTTTGAAAGTAACTGGGAGTAGACTTGAAGCTTAAGAATTGATTGAGATCAGAGACATAATTATGATTTAGATTAATTAAAAGGAGAATTATGTTTGAATGTGAAAGTCAATATAGGTCTCTCATTTGCATTCCTGACCTGTGTCAGAGATGGAGGCTTAGAATGTAGTTTCCAAACTCTGCAGTATGCATCAGTTGCCCAGTGCTGACCTCAGGGTGTGGAGGTTTGCAGTGAACCTCCTCAGCTTTATGAGAGAGGAGCTTTATGGAGGAGAAAGAAAGTACTTTATTTTTTCAAGTGCAGTATTTGCTGTAGTAACTACGTGCAGTGAAAGCTAAAATCTGTTAGAAGGATGTTCTTTTCAAACAGATAATCAAAAGATGGTGTTGTTTGTGTGTTTTTGTGTACCAGTAGTTCTCTTATTTCAGTGTTGTTTTTACTGCCCGTTGACTTTTCTTGGTCATTTTAGGCTGAGAAATCCAAATATGAGCGCTTTCAATTTCAGACTTGCAGAAACTTGAACTCTTGCTTGAACTCTTTTTACAGGTCCAGCGTCTCCCATTTCTTCACAGCTCAAACATGGCAGTGGATATTTTGAGGGGAAATGATGAATGCATTGGTTTTGAGGATATCCTTAATGGTAAATACATTCTGGCTTTAATGTTATGGAAATATCTAAAGGTAAAATTTGAGAGCTCTGAAGTTCTTTGCCTCTACTGAACAAGAGAATTAAACTCCCAAAATACAAAGAACAAAATTAAATCCTAGAAGCCAAGAAGCAGTGGAGAAGGAGAAATAAATGGGGTTCAGTAAGTTATGTGGAAATTACTCTTAAATATTGAGCAAGACAGTATTTGCTTGTAGGCTGGGTTTCTGAAGGAATAGATTATGCCAGTAGGTTGTATGCCTCTTTCCTCAGAAACTTTTAAAGTACTTGTGCAGATTTTGTCAAGCAGAAGTTACAAAGTTTTTTAAGTTCTGTAATTAAGAGATGTTAGAGAAGAGGTACAGAACTGATGAACCAGACAGCAGGGGAAAGGCTCCCTCAAATGAACTCAACAGGCTGCAGTTGCATGGTAGTCTGCTGACTATTAGTGTGTGTGGAATAGAATAAACCTGGAAAAATGGCTTTTGAACAAATTATTCCTAGCTGGTAGTTAAGGACACAGCAGAGAGTATTTTGAAGTGGGATTGGAGAATGGAAATAGCTGGGGAGATAGGAAGCTGGAAATAATGGAGGAACAAATCTGAGTCTAGAGGCATGGTGTAAATCTGGGGTTATTTTCTGAGATGGATATACAGGGACCAAGGGAAGGAATTTTGGGCTATGGTGGTTCTTCTTGGGTAGAACAATGTCGAACATAATTTGTAGAAATTCGGTTATGTACCATTGCTCACAACAAGCTGTTAGATTTTTATGGAGTGCTGTGGAGTGAGTGGGTTACAAGTGTTTTTGGTAAGGCTTTGTATCAGGAACTGGATTAGGTATTTTTGTTGTCTCTGGAGGAATCAGAGGCATTAATGTCTTATTTATGGGAGGAAAACATGATTAATGCACCCATAAAGAAAAGTATATTTCTTCCAAACAGTCACAACCTGTGTTCTGGCACTGGGTTTATTTTCTCTCTTGTTTTTTTTTTTCTTTTTTTAGGTTTTTGTTTTGTTGTTTTTTGTTTGTTTAGTTTTAATTTTTTGTATAGAGAAGAAGTTTGTACTGTCAGTATTGGTCTCGTGTCCTCTGCACATTCCTTGGTAGCCTTTGATTACAGTGGCTAATGTCAACCATACTTTACAGAATGGAGGCAATCTCAGATATATTTACAGGTGTAGAATTTCTGTGAAACTAGGCAGTTGGGTGGAGAAGAGAAACCAGGAGTATGTCCCAGCTAACAGAAGGGAGGACTGTGAACTCCTGTTGTGCAGAGAAGTTGTAGGTGTAGGGCGAGAGGTGTGGGGTAACTATGGAGAAAAGCTTCAGTCAGACTTGAGTTTTCTCAAACCCTAAACTTGTAGTGTAATCCCTTTGAGATTCAGGCAGTCCGAGTCTGTGCTTATGCAGAACTGGTTGGTTTTACTTGAAATGTCTGTGTCCTTACGACAAGCTGTACCACAATATGTGTTTGTTCTCTGATTAATGCTTTCGATAGAGGCTTCTGCCTTACAGATCTGCACTCTGCAGCACTGTCAAAAATCAATCAAGTAACTGTTGCACTAAGCATTATAATGAAAAAAGATGTTCACCATCATTAGTTGCTGTTAGTCTTTGTAGCTTGGTATAGGCCTCATGCTGTCAACTTTTCTTTTTCCAGATCCTTCCCAGAGTGAAGTTATGGGAGAACCACACATGATGATGGAGCACAAGCTCGGTTTATTGTAACAAACAAAACTTCACAAAAATGTTTTGTGTGTGTCTTTCTAGTGCAGATCTCAGTACATGGTACTAAATTGACACTCACAGTGTTAAGCAGGCCTAGTTATCACTTGCCTTCCTTGATGAAAAGGCACATTAAATGTTTAAAGTCGAAATTGTTCTGTGCTTGTTATCAATCATACAAATGTCCTGTAACTAGGTAGTTTAAATAATGCCTTTTCATAAACTGCTCAGGACAATAGCTTCTTAAATATGGAAATGCTATATATGTATACAAGAAATTCAAAAATACCCAGGCATTTTAAAACTGACTACTGTGGTAAATGCATTTAATGGGGGAGGAGGAAGGTATTTTCCGTTGCATAACTCATTGTTCATGAAAATTTCCATACACTTTTTAAACTATTGAATAAAAGTTTGCTATAAATGCTGTTGAGTTTCAAAATATATTTAATCCTAAATCAAGAATGTCTCATCCATGACCCAGTGTTGTCCCTTTTATTGCAATTTCTTTAAAAGTCTTCAACTTTGACTCTGCCATTTGTGTCCTGCTACATACATCGTATCTCTCTCTTGACAGCTATTTATGAGTGAGCTATTAAGCTTTTGTGTAGAATTGGAAGTAGTGCTGTAAGAACGGGGTTAAAAGTCTAGATTTTTTCACGTATGTCCCTGAGAGGGTATTTTGGTTTCTGAAAGTAGAAGCTGGGGTTTAAAGACATGTTTTAAAATCTGTTTGTGAATATAATCCAAAAGAGTGCTCCCAGGTCTAGGTATTTTAGTATTAAGAAAGAATGCAGAACTGTGAAAGTACCTAATAAAGCTGCTGCAGTAAGAACATGAAGATATGGTGGTACAAATACAGTAATAATTATTTGTGGGTTTACAAAAATCAGATCTTAATTAAGGAAGAATGAGAGATTTATACTTAAATATACCTTTTAAAGGAGCGGACGACTGGAAGGGTTTTTGTGTGTGTCTAAGTGTTTTTATTTATTAAATTCAGGGTTGGAATAATTATTTCTGGTGTCATACATGTGTTTATGTTGCATCAATCCTGCAAGGCAGCTATTACCATGTGGCATATTAGGAAAAAGTCTGTGATTCAAAAAATATTATCTCTTGTCAGATACGAAGAACTTGAAACAGTATTTCTAAAACAGGAACTGTCTTTATTCAGCAGGTTTTAATGACTTCGTTAAATGTAATTCGTGTTCTGTTGTAGATAATTTTAGCAGGAATGTTGCTATAAACCTCTTTCCACAACTGCAAACATCTCTCGTGCTTTTCAGTGGGCTCATTGCTACTACGAATTTCCTATCCACGTGGGCCAAAGCCTCTAGCTTCTGTCCTGTGAATTTTATAGTGCTTTTATGTGCAAAATATTGCCACATTTTGGAAACATTAAGATGATAACTTGTGATTAAGTGACAACTCACTTTAGTGGTGGTTTTATTTGGTTTTATATTTAAACTTGTTTCATTTAAGAAGTGAAGCTTCTTAAAATTGTCTTTCTCTTGAGACTTGTAGATTAGCGGCTTGTGCTATGCATTACAAACTGTTTAATTTGTTGGGTTTTTTTCCTTAGGGAGGTTAAACATAGGACCAATAAATTAAACATGCAAGTGTAGACCTACTCACATTTTTGTTTTCTACAGCTGTCCTCATCCTTTTGTGGGCTGGTAAGTCTTTACTAAATATCAAGAGTCGACTGCTCTTTTATAATTGACAAGTTCTTCTGCAGTTCCGTGTAAAGCAAAAGTAAAGTGTTGTTATAAAGCAAGCTTGGGGTTCAGTAGGCTTTGTATTGCTCAAGGCTGAGGCCAGAAAAGCTGAGAGATTAGATTGCCAGTTCTAGGACAAGTTAAAGGTGCTGCCATGGATTTTTAGGAGGTCTGCCATCTCACCACCACTGTGTAAGAAAACAGGGAGCCATCCAACAATCAGACAGTTACTGGTACCTTATAGCTCTCCACTTCAGTGTATTGAGTTGGTTGGCCTTTCCTAGTGTTGGCTGAAAGATGGATGCTGTTGCATCTGAGCAAAACTACACTAAGACAAGTAATTTAGAGTTTCTCATTAGTGCAGTGTAAAACCAGAAGCAGATTAGGAAGCTGCATGCAAGTTCTAGGTGGTTTTGTTCAATGATTAGTGTACTTTGTAATAATCTTGGGTGAGATCAAGCCATATTCAGAGCCAGGAAGTCGCATTGTTCATTGTGTCTGTAAGGAAGCTAATCCTATGGGTTAGCCTGGCTGGAAAGCAAACAGTATGTGTAAGAGGCCCGTGAAAGAATTTATGCTGTTAGTAGAGAAATGGGAGTCAAGCAGGACTGAGGCGAAAAGCTTTTGAGGTAAAAAGGAAGGGTTATGTTTCCTCAGTGCTGCAGGGGTTTGGGCTGCAGACTGGGCTTCCTGCCCCAGCCCATTCTTTCCATTTTGTACAAGCCTCATTCTGTAAAGCAGATGCTGCACATAGCAACCCACAGAGGCAGCCAAGTGGGGTGTGCTGGGCAGTGGAGCTGGGACAGATCTGGCCTGGGTAGGGGGAGGAAGGCACTTCGAGCTCCACTGTTCTGGCAGCTGCAACACAAGCCCCCACCATGACTTCTTGCAGGCAGCAGTGCTGTCGCTACCCTGCAACTCCCCACCTCCTCTTGGTGCTAATGTTCTGGGCAGCATCCTTTTGTCTCCCCAGGTGCAGGAGGAAAGCAAAAGCACATCTACCTGTCTTCCTGCTCTGCTGTTTGTTTGTTACAATCATAAAAAATAGACAATACCATAGTGCTGCTCCTGTTTACACCAACAATCATCCACCAGTCCTGCAACTGGGCATTTCTCAAAACAAAATTTAAAAGTGCAAGAACTACACATGCAACAGAGTTTAAAAACCCAAACTTTATTATTATTATGTCAAATTAATTTGTATTTATACACAAAGAAATTATTATAAACTTAGATTTTGCTTTAATAATCTGATGCGTATTAGTACTTGGTTCCTCAGCTCGCACCTTGCTAGGCATTTTAAAATTACCGTTCATATCCTCCATGTGTTTTGATGTTAATGTATAGGTAGTTCTAAATGCTCTATCTACCAGAAATTCTTTGCGAACAGCACATACTTTGGTGCAGTTAAATAAAATCATAACAAAGCCATTCCTGAAGTGTATGTGCTTGTCCTCAGTTGGACTGACACAGCACCACTGTGGAAATTGCTTGCTTTTTTGTGAGCTTTTAAGTGCTAGAAGAGGTGTGCACTAAGGAAGAGAAAGTGAAGGCCCACACCCCTTCTGCATTTGCTTTTTTATTTCCAGGCAGTTTTGTGTGAAATAGTTAATTTCATACAGCCTTACATAACTGCATAATGAAGAGGCAAGGAAGACAATGTAATGTTTGTGCTGAAATCCTTTACATCAGTGTTTTCTTAATCTCTCTACAAGTACTCATTATGTTTTGGACCCACTGGTTATTGTAGAACTCAGCTTGTGTTTCCAACAAGTTGGCAGTAGGCTGGGCACCTCAAAGGTGTTAAGCAGTTTTATTTTCTGGCTCTTGTCTAAACTACAGAGAGAAAGCTAATGATCTTTAATTGCCAACATCAGTCTTGGGAGTTCAGGATAGAAGTGTAAGAGCTGGCTGGAGGTGTTAGCACATTCCCTCTGGCCTGGATAAATGGCCCTGTTTTCACCTGTGATGAGCCTGTGGTCTCCTGAATAGTGTAAGCTCTCTGTTAACTTATTTGAACCTTCTTCCAGGCTTCTCTGTGATCATGATACATAACTTGGGAACAATGCAATCATTCAGTTATAAAGGATCTACAAGAGTATCATCATGATATGGTATTACTATTTTTTGGTGGAGTACTACTGAAGTTCTGCAGGAGTACTCTTTTCATAGGATGGATTATCAACGGCTGTAAGCAGCTCATCAATTATACAGCACATGCTATGTCTATGTCTCCGTTTTTACCCTATGCTGTGTGCATGTGAAGTCAGTGTAGTTGCTTTCCTAGAGGTTTCATTCTCTAAATGGGAACTACTTTACATTGTTTTGCTTTCTCCACCTAATCTGTTCTGGAGGACAAGAGTCACACACAACTTTGAGAGATCAACAGTATTGGCTGTCAAACTCTTAACAAAATCAACAGATGGGAGTGGTCCTTAATATGATGTTATATTCACACTTCTGCTGTGCTGTGCATTCCAGAACCTAATACTCAGGATAATTTCTCCTTGAAGATCTTAAGGGAAAAGGTGAGGAGTCAGTGCTGAAACTGATTATAGGTTTGGCAGTCTCACCAGTTTGCACTGGGGCCCTGGGTATGTCAGTTGTCCTCTCTGTTAATTTCTCTTTTTATGCAAGTGGGAGGATAGTATCTATTATGGAAGGACGTTTTGAATAGCATTTGTAAAGTGCTTTGAAGATTATAAGTGCTGTTCAAGGGCTTATAAATTATGCTGCATTCGTTGCAAGATGATTAGATTCATGATTCTGACTTTGTCATCTCATTTCAGGGTTAAAAAAATAAAGATCTACAGATAAGAAATGCTATCACAGCTTTTCACTAAAAGAAACATTTAAGCCAAGTACCAACTTAACTAGAAAACAAGAAGTATCTCGGACAAAACAGAGATGTCTGTATGCAGTCCTTAATGTATGGAAAAAGATAAATGTGTAAAATGTAGGTTTAGGCTGAACTTCACACTCTGCAAGATGAAGTTTTCTGACAGTTCTGTGTGAAAATCCATTTCAAAAACTAAGTCACAGGCATATGTTTAACTTACACAAACAGTGTAGCTGCAGAACCGTATGTGTACTTACAGCAGGTGTAAGTACTGCTTCCAGTTTGCTTGCCTTCTGAAAAAAACTCTTTTAGTTTAGTAATTTTAGACAGTTTGGGGGCTTCACTGTTAAGACAGGCCTTTCAAGATGTACACAGTGGACCACATCCTCAGCTGGCACAAGCTCCAATGACTTCAGCAGAATTGCCAGCATCCTCTTGAGTTGATAAGCTTATCTCTGTCACCCAACTTTGAGTGATACAAGGTGTATCACAAACCACAGCTGACATTCTGAAACTTGAGAAAGGGTAAGTGGAAAGAGTATCATCCTACCTTATTTTTTCCTTCCTGCTGAAGCAGCATTAACCTCAACTGCCAGCCTATTTGCATAGTTAAGAGCTAGCTTTAGTCAAGTGCTAAAAAGAGACTGGGTATTGAGTGGTGTCAATTTAGTGCTTATTGCTACAGGGCCGCTTGGAGATTGTGTTGTGTTATCTCTGTGGTTTCTGTGTGACAGAACGATCTCTGCCACTGCATGTCAGATTAGAAATCCCGGGTATGTGGATCCTTTGTTCAACTATCAGCACTCTCCATGCTGGATACTTCTTCAGGTACCAGCAGAGCCAAGTCCTCCCGATTCCAGCTTGCGCACAGAAGCCAGCTGTAAGACAAAGATAAGACAGGTATCTTTAGCTGAGGTAGTTCAGTATAGCATGTTGATTCAGCACCAACAAACACCCTGGATAGTGCTGTACAGCCAATCCTCTGTGGCACAAAGCTGGTGATGTGTCTTAGTAAACAAAAGCAATGACACTAATTGCCCTAATTACACAAGTCAGACAATATCATTACTGCTGCCTTTGAGCACAGTACTAAACTACTCTGCCTGTTACAGGAACAGGCACAACAGACAGGAACAACTACCCTTTCTGCTCTCCAACTGTAACACTGCATGACATTCTAAAAAGAAAGGTGTAGAGAAAGGGTATTCAAAGAGTCAGATATCTGAAACTAATGACAGACGGTAAAGAAAAATAACTTTCAGAAATGTATGGTGATGATATATTACAGTACTGACTGCAAGATGGACTGATTGATGGTAAGTATCTGTTACCTTTTCTGCAGTAGAGTTTGCTTTCTTAATAGAAACTTTCTCTACCTTACACTGAACTAAAGATAACATTTAATAAAACAAGTACCTACTGTGCCTTTTTAAATATAACTGAATTTCTCAATTTTATTACTTTACTGGCAAGTACTCTACTCACACACACACAAGACCCCTTTGCCTCAATTCCCTCAGGTCTAAGACCCATCACTACCTTAAATTACCATTAGTGTAGCTTCTCTGTAAAGACTGTGTAAAGAATTATAATGATGCAGGAATGCACTTGAAATTTTCTGAAATGTTCTAAATCCACAGCATTATCACTTCCTATTTAAATCCTAAAATGCAGCTGATGTAGAGATAAAAGGTGACTGAGGTGAAATATAAGTATTAGGAAAAAATATACAAGCCTCCAGCCAGAGTGCCACTCTCTTAAGAAAAACATCTTTTGCCCCCAACGGTAAATCTATCTAATGAAAAGTGATTCTTCTGTCATTTAGATTTTTGTTTCAGCATCCTAAAAAGAAGTACTTTATACTGGAAATAATGTAACGTGATCTTTGCTTTATGACTACTTATGAATGGTATTTCACTGTCCATATTACTCAATGGTCACTAGATATGATTAGACACAACTGCTATGCAGGCCTATTTTTTAAACATGTTTAGAGGTTTATTCTTTTGGGCCTTAAAATCTTTTGCAGATTTTAACGGCACTGAGTCACAAATACCCATGACCAAAGACCAGGACAGACAGCT
Organism: Picathartes gymnocephalus; assembly: GCA_013390045.1. NCBI lineage: Eukaryota > Metazoa > Chordata > Aves > Passeriformes > Picathartidae > Picathartes > Picathartes gymnocephalus. The sequence goes on from WEKY01043509.1 coordinate 163,583, forward strand.
TTCCATTAAACCCAGTGAGTGACTGGTCATGATTGTAACCCTCATTAGCATCTAGAAGAGCTCAGATTGCAAAATTAAGCTCATGCCTTTCATGTGATTTGTGGGAAAGTCTTTCCTGTAAAAAAGACCATGTAAAGGTCTCAAATCAAGGGAAGGCACACATGCAGTCAAGGGTATGTGTATCCCACTGGCAGTACATTCAGGATAGGCTTCAGTTTGGGGGAAGTTCACAGCACAAAGCTGAGGGAAGGTAGCTGGATTAGGGAAAAGGTGTGAAACTAGAGCCAATACAGCACACTAGCAGATAGGAAAGCTTGAGAACTACCACACTAAACTATTCGTGTCAAAATAAAAATTACTCGCAAAGGCAGTCAGAAGAACCCTCCTGATCCATACTTACCACAGGACAGACAGTGGAATTAGACAAAGGCCTGCTGATAGGAGGAAGCTAAAGCCCGAAAACCATGCAACAGTAGTTGCATAGAGAATATTAAAAACTGAAATTGACATAGTGCCAGTCACAACTTCTAAACAGGCAATACAAGCAAACACAGCACCTGCCAAAAATAAACGGGCGAATTACAAACAAAACAAAACAAAATCTCTTCAAAGTACTGAAGTATTTAAACATAGTTCAGAAGATATATCTGTTGACAGTATTTTTGCATGTATGCAAGTTACAAGCATAGAGGATCATACTTTGCTATGGAAGTGTCTTCTGTGGCAACTCCTACAAAATGGTAGTTTTTAAAATAAAACCCATGTAAACAATAGATTTTGCTGATGGAAACTATTTTTCTTTACTGTTATTCTGTCACCATGCCTACTTTCTTGCATTTGCTTATCATATGAACCTTAACTTGTTCATCCTCACTAAACATGTTGTGCATATCTCCATCCTTTACCCCTTCCATTTATCTTCTTCATTCTTACTTTTCCCTTTCTTGTTTCTTCCTTCTCTAATCTTCACTCTTATATGTGGAAAAGACTCATTCAACAAGGACTGGTGGTTCAGCTTAAAACCACTGCCTTCTCATTTTTGAAAAGAAACAAACAACATTTTTTGGACTGAGCTACCCTTTGAGGTGGCAGTCTATCCCATCAGTGTCTTGTTGGAAGACATTTTCCCAAGCTGCATTCATAAGACACAGGACTATAACTAGAATCACACTAGGTAAGCAGAAAAGGATGGCAAGAGGTAACCTGATTGCTGCATCAAACTACTCAAGTAGCCAAAGCCCTGAAGAATGCCAAGAAACCTCAATACCAGAGGTGTATGTCAGCACAGCTGGTACAAAGAGATCTTTGTTTTCATGTACAAAGATTAATCTTTTTAAAAATAAAACAACTCAGGAAAATGTTTCTAGAAAGTATGTATTTCCCAAAATCTAGAAAATACACACTCCCCCAAAGTAAAACATGGGATATTAAAGCCACATTTTTGAGGCCTGACATGCTTTCTTCTGTGTTTCATAAGGAAAGGACTTTGAGAAGCAATGTATTACATTTCTTGGGACATGTTTACAAACCACAGGCATGAAGTTGGGTTCCTCCTCCTAGCTGAGGATCCAGGTCTAATTGTTTCCAAGTGCTTTGAAGATTGACCATCTACTGTTTATCTTTCTAAATTAGTAAGTGTGACATTGACTAACTAACAGAAATATATCTTTAGTTGCATCTCAAAATCTTGTGAATGTAGAAGCCCTTGTGAAATCACACTTGTATAAATCTTGAGCATTATTCTGCTTCAAGTTCCCCATGGTCTTTAAGAACAGTATTTCATTTGAAAGTTGAAACTTGCAGTAGCTTTTAACACAATGTTGTTTATATTAAATTCAGAACCAGAAGCCATTAATGTCAAGACACAGGGTCATATTATATGGAACTTGAAGGACAAGCAGTCTTAAAATACTAATACAGATCTGTTTGTTTAAAGGTAATCTTCGTGCATCTTTGTTCTGAAACACCAAATTATTTTATTGTTTAAAAACAAATTCTACTTACCCTGTTCACTAGTGAGAACCACTTTTGACAGCATGGATCGGAGAACAGGAATAGGCATAAAGCAGAACAAAGATGGCACTCTCACTGTAAAGCAGTCATGAGACATTGAAGTAATTAAAATCCAGGATTTTGCAAATATATTAGTCATGTACTTTTGAATGCTTAGTTCCCCAAATAGTAAAAGGCAACAGAAAAGTCAGACTAGATGTGCACTGAGACACAATTATCCAAGCACAGAGAAATCATTAAGTCAAAAATAGATCTCTATGGCACTAAAACCAAGTCATTCTATTCTCTCCACACAATTAATCTTTTAATAAAATCCTAGGTCAGTCTGATCAACCATGTGTATTTTACCTCTCTATGACCCTGTCAAGGTGGTACAATTCAATACCCAACACCTGCCTTCACTACAGATAACACAACAGTATTTTCATATATATCGTTGACCATGGAACAACTGATTCTGAACTCACCTAAAAACATGAGCAGAGTAGTTTTGGCAAAGGCAGCCATGATCATTCCTCCAATGTAAGAAAACATCCCAATAAAGACAATATAAATGTCTTTGAGACATTTGGAAAATAAGTAAACTCCTAAAAAGCTGGTCAGAGACACAGAAGTGAATGCAGCTGCTCCATATCCAATGTATACTTCATTCCAGCAGAGCGGCTCATCCAGTTCATACAGTGTAAAAAGTGAACTCCCACCCAGCAGAGTAAACAAATAAGTCATAAATGTAAAAAGTAACACAATTATTAAAATTCTCTTTTTATAAGGGGCAGTTTTAAAAAGCATGTACACTCCAGAAAATGTCTCCCTGAGAAGTTCTTTCCAGGATACTGGTGTTCCATGCTGGAATTGAGATATGCCTACAGTATCTTCCAGAAAAAATACAATATAGATGATATTAATGACATGGAGCAGGGATGCTATCACAAATGTCCATGCAAAGCCTATTCCTCTTAGAAAGTAGCCTGATGACAGTCCCGCCAATCCAGATACAACTCCAAAAATCAAATCCACTACTGCTATTTGTGTTGTTTTCTGCTTCTCATCGTGACACTCCTCTGCTATGTAAGCAAAGCCTCCTCCAAGAAAAGTTGCTATACTCCCAAACAGTCCAGTAATAAATGCGACTGCAAATAGGACAGAGAGTGACAAGGAAAAATATGATATTGCAGTGAAGCTAATACCACAAATCAAAGCTCCCACTGATGGTAAAACTAAAGACCTTTTGTGTCCCTGGTGATCCCCATTAGCTACAATGACAAAGGCAACTGTAAGGCTGGGAATGGCCCTAGTTAAGTCCAACTGCATATTAAAAACAGAGGCTTTTTCTTGAACTTCCTGCAAAGAGAAAATAAAAGTAATTGTAAATACTGTAATACATTGGGAAAAAAAATCTGTAACAATATTACGTACATAATTATTAGTATGCAATATAATGAATATCACTGTACATGTTTATAGATTATAAATCATACTATTATAAAACATAATACATGCAATGTAGTTTTGTAAGATTATATGACATTATGATATACTAGGCTATAATAAAATACAGTTCATTACTATATCTTTATAATGCATCATATTACAGTAATCACTAATACAAAGAAATTGCATATTCAGCCTTTTGTAATTTGATCTTCAATATTCCTCAAACATTCCCTGTTACATTTTAACCCAAAACCTAGTGCTTAAGACAGTCTTACTTGTACTGTTGACAGAGAAGTTTCAATGCAGACGAGAACAATTGTTCTGAATGTGCACTTACAAGAGCTGTAAGTATCTTAAACTGCAAGTATCTCCTTCAACACAATGTGTGGCAAAAGGGCACTGGGCTATTTTAATACTAGTTGGAAATCAGTAGTAAACCAGTCTTTGATTAGGGAACACACCCCATGCTCCCTCCTCAAAGGAGATCATTTTTCTTCCCAAATAATTCTACTGAGGGGGTTACAAGAAACAATTCATGGACTAGAGCACATTACACAAGTAAACAGATCAGGATTTGCTCTGACATCCCACTGTACAATGTTACTACTACTACTAATACAAACAATAGTAACCACAAATGTGAAATACAGCTTTAAAGATTATACTGACCCACAGGTATGTGAATTAATTGATTTTGCAAGCACTGTAAAGCTCTGGGTTCAGAAACTGTCCATATCTGTGATGTCTCTACAGATACACCATAGCAGGTATTCACATAAGGAACAGCAACTAACACTATAAAAATAAAGTGTAAACACCCATTATGGGAAAATTTCGGAGTTCTTTTTAACAGAAGTATAAAAATCAAATGTAACTGAAAAACAACCATTTAACAGAGCATGAATAGCTGCAGAAAAAAAGAACTAAAGAATGTGTAACTAAAAAAAATAAAGTTGTTACAAAGCCAGCTGCTGAAGGACACTCAGCAAGCTAATTAAGATCTTGTTTTTAATGCATAGATGCAGACCTGGTAAGAGAGAAGCCACAACAGCCCTTTCAAAGACAACCACACAATCAGACAGAAAAGCAACAGGGGAAAAGGAAGCAACTTTATTCATACAAACCCTTTATACTCGCTAAGATAAACGTTCAGATGCAGAGAATAAAGTCATGCTGAAAGTTTTCTTGGAGTTTTCTGAGGAATAATGCTGACTCGGGCTGGCACTGTGCTCTTCAATCAGCAACAGGTACAGCTGTGCAAGTCTGCCCATGCCAAACTCAGCCTGTATTCAAGCCATCTATAGTCCACATTTCAGGCATCTCCTCTGTAGCTAACATAATCCTGACTGAGTAGCATCCAAAATGATGAAAAAAACCTAGAACTCATAGGAATGTACTTTGGGCAATTGTAAAAGCTGCTGAATGCTCTATAAATTCATATTTATATTTACAGGCAGAGACCATGAGTTTCTAGTTCAATCTCTTCCTTTGCTTACAAGACACTGGGTTTTATTGCAAGAGGAAAATTCAACTGATCCTGAGGTTCCCAAGGAAAGCCTTCAAGATCCTCAGCACTCTGAAGTCTTTTACTCTCTTCTCTTATGGTGTCTGACTGCCTTAGCGTTCGTGACATCCTGTCCACTGGCACTGTGTGCCAGCACTGTTGTCACCCTGGAAGGGTCAAAACCATGAAGACTGAACAAACTGAGATGGAAAATGCTATTCTGATCTTTAACTCCTCTGCTGCTGACAAAGTTGCAGACATTGCATCTGTGCTAGGATCATCATGTTCAAAGACATGAGCATCAAACAAATGCAACTATATTAAAAATAAATGTTAATATGTATCATCTCAACCCACATTAAACACATAATACAAATATTATTGCCAAACCATAATGAAGTGTAAAACAGAAGGAATAAAGAAAAAATACTTGGGCATCCTTGTTTTGGAAGAAGTTGTGCAACACAAAACACATGGCTACACATCCAGATACCACACGTGACCATAAACTTGCTGACATAAAAAACTTGATGTCTACAGACAAGAAGACTAAAGACATAAGTACAGGAAAAATCCATTTAGAGTGTAAGGCATGTAACTGCCCACTCTATGGTTTTATAAAACCAAAGGAAAAGAATATAGAAAATGACAGGTCAAACTTTCAGCTGCTTTAAAAATCATGTAACTCCATTAAATAATCAATAGAACTACATCTTTTTTAAGAGAAAGGTCTAGTTTTTTAATCTGCAAATTCACTCTGCTCTGAAAAATTACTCATAGTGGACAGAAATGGATATTAAAATCACCTATTTCAAAATTAAAAGAATAAAAATGAAGAAGCAAGTAACTTATACAAGGATTAAATTAGAGAGAATCCTATTAAAGATTAAAGAGAGAAGTGCAGCATCTGGGATTGAACAATATACAGGACATGATAAACTCACAGGCTCATAAGATAAAATATTACTGAGTAGCAAGGGGAAATGAATGGATTTGATAATAAATCTATGGGATGATAAACAGTGTTTAGTGATTAATAATATGGCTCTGAGGTATTAAAAAAAGGATTATCCAAGTCAGTGATCAGAATGCTTCAGTTTATATTTAAATTACCTTTGAACTCACTTTATTATAAGATGACTATTTTTTTTTAAATTGTAAGAAATAACTAATCTATATTCTGCAAAGAATAAACATTTTGAATTATATTCTACCTTTTATGCAGGCTCCAACTGATTTTTGTCTTCAATTTCCTTTTACATTTTGCTTTGAAATACGTGAGATTAGTATAAAGCTTTTTTATTTTCAGAACATAAGGACTTACACTAAATTAACTGCTAAGAGAGATATTCTTTTAAACATTAATGCCAAACAGGGCCTTACAGCAAAAGTTGTAACATCTATAAATCTAATTCAGTTAGGAAGGTGTTGGAAAATCCAGAACACCTTCACACTTCCTCGCAAAAGGGTTTGGAATTAAGTTACTGTGTCTACTCTTTGGCCCATAGACAGGACTATTACTCAGCACAGAGGCCCATTTACACTTAAATTAATGCGTGTTTTGAGCATTTAAATTGTTACACTATGGTAACTAGTGTGGTATAAAAATTCAGCAAGGCATCCAGACAAGAGTGTAATTGTTCAAAAGCTCATGCCCTACTGGCAATCACTAAAATGGAGGGAACAGAAATTTGGCAGGAAAGGGAAACTAAGAAGTTCTGTTGGCCATTATTAAACTGCTGTCTTGAAGGACTCGTTCTCAAATATCAAATTAGCTATAATTTGTAAACAAAAAACCTGTTAAGTATGAATTTGCCATCACATCAGAGATACTATCTAAATATCAGATGAAATTAAGCACTCTGCTTCAGTGTTTTGTGAAAAGAAATATGAAGTCTTACATCTTGAACCATAGGTGATGGCAAATTGAAATCGCTTTGAATTTGACGGAGTTGCAAAATGCAAAGACATATTTGAAATTTCTTGATGAGCTCTGCAATTAGAATTGTATGCTTAGAGAAAATGGCCACACACAGCACCAAATGGGGAGCTAATACTAAAGAAAACACTTTTTGAGTAACATACAAGCATTACTCAGACAGTAATTGGTAGTTACCTCCATGGGTCAGCCCAGAAGCCATGCTGGACTACAATTCCATTGACCTTTTTACTTTCACATTCTAAGACCAGCTTCTGTCACAAGACAAAGAACCATGCCCCACTAAAAGTCCTGAATTATTTCTTTGATCACCTTCACTGGAAGCATGTACCATTAACAATCTCCTTTCATATATGACAAATGAGGGAGATAAGTTCAGATGTTGTCTTGCACATATGCAGCACATCAGAGATTCAAAGATGGGATGTGAGTAAAAATTTTCAAGCACCATCTTTTCAGCAGTGTAAGGGAATGCCTGCTGACTGCTGTAACCCCAACTTCCGTGTAATTTATACAGTGAATCGTTTACTTTTCTGACCCTATAGTGGTTCCATCTTTCACTTTATCCAACCCAACTGCCAGCTGTTGTTGACAAGTATGGTTCTATTGCTCCTCTTCTGAAAATATGTTCCCGGTGCTACTCCCATGTTATACACAGAAATCACGTGGCCACGGAGTGTGCCAGAACAGAGTACTGCTTCAGGGAAAAAAAAAAAAAAAACAAGAAAAAACAAAACCCAAAAAAACAACAAACAAACAAACAAAACCATTCAGAAAGCAACAACCCCAAAACAAGACATGAGCTTTCTGTTGAATTAGTGCCCCACTCAAATCCAAACCATAAGCTGTAACTGCAGAACTGCGAGATACAACGCATGGGGTGAGAGGGGAAAGGGAAATAGAGAATGACTATCTCTTCTGCTGGCAGCTCAGAGTTAGCTCTGCTTAAGTGTAGCATTAAAACTGCACTGGAAGTGCAATGGAAGAGGTACTAGTTAACAGCTAGCTATCCAGGACACTGAACTATGGAAAAGAGCTAAAAATGTAACTGACCATGGGATCCTGACATCTTGACATCCTTGTATTCCAACAAGGCAGACTAGTACTCTGATGGCAAACCATCAACTGTATTTGATCACGGAAATATCAGTTAAATTTTTCTCCACGTTTTAAAACCACGAATTTTTTTATTTTAATTTCCCCTGTTCGTCGTTCTTGCAATTCCTCTGAAATACATGTATTTTAAGCTAGATTTGATTCCTCAAAACTACAGGCCATTTGCTAAACTTCACATGATTACAAAGAACAGTAGGAGCCGCAGAGACAACGGATGGCTCACAAACACAACATGCACAATGGTCGTGGGAGGAGGAGCCTCCAGCTGTACCCGCGGTAATGTCAGCCCAATGCTAATTTGGTCCCCATTCTCTCAGACGATTTTCAACTCCCGCTAAAATACGAGTTTATCTCAGTATCTCCTGGAGACAAATCTTTGTCTTTAAAGCACTATCGCTACCTACAGCATAACATTAGAGCGAGGAGACAGTGAAGTGAGAGCAGGTTACAAAACTACGTCTTTTCGGAGAATTAAAGATTAAGGTTATAAAACAGGAGGTTATACTGAGGCAGCACCTCCTGGCTGCAAGTTTATTTACAGTTATTATTCCTCCCCCGCCACTTGCCTTCTGTTTGATATAAGCCGGGCTGCTCTTATTCTGCTCGCAGTGACTGACATTGCTGTCGCTCACGAAAGTGGAGTTGTACTCCTGCTCCCAGAGCCGCCGGTAAATGAACTGCTGCACCAGCGGGCTCGTCAGGGAAGACGCAAAAAGGTAGATGAAAATGACAGGCTCCACGCACCGAACCTTCCTCATTTCTGGGTCTGGGCTTCAAATCCTGCACCAGAAAACAAACCGCAAGTGCTCAGGAGGTGAAAGCGAAACACTCGAGCGGCAGCGGGCACGCTGACAGCCCCATGCACGCGGGAGACGCTCCACCAGCCCCGGTTCCGGAGCGTCCTGGCCTCGCCGCGCCCCGCCGGGCTGTCTCACCGCCCGCTCTGCGCACCGGCCCCGTCCCGCAGCGCCCTGACACCGGGAGGCGGGACGGGGGCGGCCGTGTGCCTCAGCGGAGGAGTGTCCCCGGCCGCGCCGTTGCCGCCCCGCCGGCCGAGGCCGCTGAGAGGACGAGGCCGGGTGCCGCCATCTCGGCCCGCGCTCCCTGTCTCGGCCCGCGGGCGGGGCGCTGCGGCGAGCGGGGCCGCGGCCCGGCGGCGGAGCGAGTTCCCTGTGCCCGCGGCCGTCACCCGCCGTGGTGTTTGTCCCCACGCCGGGGACGCTGCCAGAGGTCAGGACACATCAGCACCGTGGTGATTTCAGCGCCGCGCTGCCGCTCAGTGCTCCCCGAGCCCGCGGCGTGTTTGGGCTGCTTACACAACGAAGATCTGCGTGATCAGCGGCATCTCTGACCTCGCTTAGCACCGCGACCCCGGCTTGGAGTTCAGCCTACACAGGGGCGAAGTGACCGTCCCTGGCCGAAGAAAAGCCCGCGGTGGGCTGCTCCTCCGTGCTGCCGTGCGCTCCACTCTCAGCTGATCCAGCTTAGAGGTTTTATTATAGTTGCTCTCCTTCCGTAAGCCCTCGGCTTGTCATTGTGTGTAAAAGCAATATTTGTTAGCCACCAGCTGGTCTCTCACTAATAGAATCATAAAATTGTTTAAGTTGGATAAGACCTCTAATATCATGAAGTCTAACCATTAACCCAGCACTGCCAAGAAGAGATAGATCTCGTGCTCTCGGGGTCTGGCACAGCTGGTGCTGAGTGTCAGGGGAAAGGGCTCGTGTCCCTGTTGGAACAGCTGCTGGGGCACCTGCTGCAGCTGCACATGAAAAGCTGTGCTGGTGCGAACCCGTGGTTGTGCGGTTTAGATACGGTCTCTGCCCACCCTGCTGTACACAGCACGGGGAGCACGACCTGGCAGCTGCTGCACTGTCCTGCCAAGACAACACGGAGTAATGATTCTGGCCTTGTCACAGGTGTGGTACACCAAGGAGAGGTGGCATAGCTGGGGAGTCCCGAGAGACCTCCTTTCAGTCTTAAATACTGGTTCTCCATTACAAGTACTGCAAAAAGTCCCTTTTGCTAAAAGCACATCAGAACTTCAAAGTTTCCCTGATGTATGTCGCTCTCTTAAAATAAGAAGAGCACTTTAGAAACTTCATGAAAATTGAGTTCCTTGATAAAGTGATTTGAAGACAGATTATCTGTAACATGGGTCATACAATCTTAAGTAATGCTTTAACTTGTTCACTGCCATCTGACACGTAATTCAGTCCCAAATTTAGGGACAATACTGGCTTGTCAAGTGTCTCAGCATAGGATCAACCCAGCATACAAGCTCAGTGGCCTCGATCATCACTTGAGCTACTTTGGTCTAGCATATAGGCTTGCTCACAGAGGCACACAGGGAGACTGATTGAAAAAAAAGTGCTACTCTGGCATGAGATCAGCTTGTAAAGAGTGGTGTCCTTCTCCTTGATCTGTCCAAGTCCAAAGTCTGACTCATCCTGTGACAGCATTTTGTTTGTCACAAGGTAAAGCCAGAACAATCATGTGAGGCTGCTAGGAGAGAGGGGCTGTTCAGGTCACTCATCCTGCTGTTAACATCCATTTGAGCAGGGTGAAGAAGGAATTTTAAGACTGTTGGAACTTACTTTTGTTCCACAGAGGGATTTTGTCTGTCCAGAGCCCCATTAAGTTTCTTGCCAGATCTAGCTGTGCTGAAGAGTGTGTCACTTACGAAGGAACACAAGTGTCTGAGTGCAGCCCAGGTTGCTGGCCAAACTTGTTTTAACACACAATTCCTTCAGGACAGCCTTCCCAGTGCCAAAGAGTGGAGCTGTGGGTCTGTGTTCTGGAGAGGTCCTCTGCTGCTCTCCTTCCTAGTAACTGCGTGTAAGTTTGGGCTTGGGTTTGCAGAGCCAAGTGGCTCCAGCAGAGCTGTAATCTCACCAGTGCTGAAGGCAAAGCTGCAGCCTGAGCTGGTCACCTCGAAGCACTGTTTTTACCTTTGTGCAACAGCTTGAAGCCTGTTCATGAGTATCTTCCAGTGCTGACACAACATATTCCCCTCAGGCAGATGCATTGGAAGAGACTTGGCCCTCATTTGTCTCCTGTCCCCCCTGTCAAGGGGAACTAAAAGCAAGAAATGTGATTGGACTTTTAAGATCAGACTTGGTGATATTTATTCTTTGATGTTGAGCATTTCCAAATAACACAATACGTGGCAAGCTAACTTCCTCTTTCCCCTGCCACCCGTATTCACATTGGCCCAAATTTGAATGACATGCCCATGAACAGACTTCACAAAGGTCACAGGCATGTGGTGGCTGCAGCTTTGCAGTTTGCACTGGTTTGCATTTTGTTTATGACATCCTCAATGTGTGAAGAATTGAAGGAGCACATGCATTCATTGTAGAGGTCAAGCTTTCAGGGAGCACTTTCTAAGCTTCCAATAAAAAAAAATCTGAAGCCCAAATTACTGATCTTTGAAGGTAATATGTTGCTTGTTTGTCAGGGCATGCAAAACAGAGGCATGCAATGAAGTTCAAAGTTCAGAACATCAGGGGACTTTTGAGAGATCCCACCAGCACTAGTCAAAGACATTATGTTACCTTCAGTGACGTAAATGTTCAAATAAAGCCTCCTGCACTTCAAGGAATTATGTTCACACAAATCATTGATACTATAGATATTCTTTTCCTAGAAGATTCTTCTGATGAAGATGAAGATATTTTGGAGAAATGTTTTGCTGAAATGTTTTGCTGAAAACATTAGTAGTGCTTTAATAAGTAATATTGACATGTAAAATGTGATTTTAATTGCCTTCTAAGAAGGTAAGTACTTTTAAAAATTGAGTTGGCTTTAATTTACCATGTTAACAATCTACTGAGACCCTTAGCCCTCTACATGTCATTTATGGATTACAGAGTAACATTACTGTACTGTTTCTACTAATGTTCAATTCATGTTTTCAAGGCTATCTTGATAACAATTGTTAACACAAATTTTAAAAAGGAACCTAAAAAGGGAAGAGAAGCACATTTTTGGCAGAGAATCTGTTTATACAAAATGCAGTTCTGCAGAAACCTTTCATACCCTGTGTCATGCCCATGACCATGGCAAACAATGATATATGAAGGAAGTTCTCCAAATATTGGAGAAAGGAGAAGAGAGTAAGTCATGTAATTCTTCAGAGGCATACCTAAATTTAGATGTAACTATAAAGGTGTGGGCAGTGACATCCCACTGACTTTTTGTTCCTGAAAATGGGTTGTTCTGAACACCTCTGTTACAGCACCAGCACTACTGCTTACTGTAGTCTCCATGCCATATGGCACTTTTTACTCTTCTGAAGTGTTGTGTTGAAAATTTGTGCTTGTTTGAATCCTCAAGCATATGTAAGGCATCAGGATATATTTTTTTTTTTCTGAATAAGAAAACCTTAACAGAACTGGTGTTCTTGCTGGCTTCTCATCTCACACACCACATAACAGCAACTATTTCTAAATGGTGTGGTTTATTCAGTGGTTTTGCTTTTCAGTTATTTACCTCTCATATATTTGCAAATCTTCCTTGCTCATCTCTGATTATTTCATATCTCACATTTAGATGTTTCTGTCGAAAGCCCTTCACACTGGTGGCTTTTCTGTTTAGATGACTCAGTGGAGAAGAATTTAGTAGCTCCCTTTGCACTGTGTTCAGATGCAGCTTGTGCAGACAGCCCATTGTGGTTGTCCTAAACAGCTACAAGTCCTAAACAAAGCTACAAGAGCTACTAGATCTGCTGTGACTGCCTTTCAAACTACTTGAGGATTTGAAATTTATTTAATGCAGTTGGTTTGTTCTGTTTGAGGTGATATGGGCTTTTGTTTTCCTTCCTGTTTTGCTTTCAATCACATTTATGTACCAGGCATGTGATAGCTCTTCACTGTAGATAGCTGATATAAGTTGTTTTTGTCTGACTGCATTGCTTAGTACAGAATTTCTAGTGAGCCATTTTCAGCACCTTAGTCGTGCTTTGAAAAATAACTCGTGCTGGTAATGCTGTGCTGCCTGCCGCTCCCTGTCCCCTCCCTCCGGAGCTGTGTATTGGGTGGCGATGATCAGCAGCAGCGCGCCGGAGATATCCCTGCTTACCGTGACTCAGCGAAGTGCTCCTCTCTTGGGTCTATATTTCACTTCACCCGTTTGCAGAAGTGGACAGAGGCATCCTTCTGCCTAGATGCATCTTTTAATCTGAAACAGCAGGTTTATTTCCTTTTTAAAATTTCCATTTATTTAATGTAAACAATTCCTTAACGAGGAACCGAAAGTAAGCAGCTGAGGCAGAGCTTGAATGGCTGCCTCTGAGTCACATGCTGTTCTGTTGCAGGATGCTATTAAATTTCATCTGTTCTTAAAATTGTGCTAGAGCAAAGTTTTTCCCCCGTTTGCTAAATGAAAGTGCTATTCATTCCTGCTTTGTTGGGACTGGCCAGCTGCATTCCCTTTTCAGAGATAAGAACTCATCATCTACCACTGCCCTCAAGAGAAGCAGCAGCTTTTGAGGAGCTTCACAAGGAACAAGTAGCAGAATGTAGTATTTTTAAAATACAAGTATTTAAGCTGAATATCATCAGGAAGGTGGTGACAGATGACGAGCTGTTCTTATCTTTTAAAGTCAGTGAGACATTTGCTGCTGTTCTCCCAGAGGATTGTGCATTAGGCTTGAGCCTGAGCAGTCCAGCACAAAGTCTTAAGATCAGTCAAAATCTTCATCACGTGAAGGAGTATGAAATAGGGTGAGTTGAGACTGTGTCTGTACCCCAGACAGGGATTTCATGTGCTCTTTCCAGTTTTAGATTCTCAGAGGAAAATGAAAATGGTCTGAAAGGTGAACCTGTGAGAGGTTTCAGAGAAAGTAGGACTTCAGACTGCTTTGCTGTGGTTTATGTGGTAATGGCATTTTTCCTGCACCAACTGACAACCAAAACTATTCTTGACATTCAAAGAAGCAGGGGACACAGTTATCAGTCCTTATTCCTATCCATCAGAAAATACCCAAATACACCCTTTCCCAGATTCTCCAAACATCTGCCCAGATCTGTTCAGAAAGATCTGCAAAGTGATGTTCAATATGTCCTGTTGCTTTACCTGAAATAATTCCTTCACTGGCATGATTCTGCTGTATATTTGTGCACTTAAATGTCACTGGGTATTTATCCCAATTATACACTTCTTTTTTTTAAATAGTTGAAGAGACATTAGGTCTCCTGGTGGTCTCTTAGGTATCATAGAGCAGCAGCAGAAGTTTCCCTGGGTTCTTTCAGATTATGACAATACCTGGAGCAGATTTGTTGTATACTGTTTTCAGACAAGTTCCTTTCAAGATTTCTTATAAAGGAAGATGGGGCAGTATTGATAAAAATAATGTAACACTTTGATCCAGCTTTAGGCATCATCATAAATGAATTTCTTCTAGAATAGTGTTGAAGGCTATTTATTGCTCCCACAGGAAAAGTAAATAATAAAGCAGCTTCATTCTTTTGGAAATAAAGATAAAGGGGAGCATAAAGGGGAGGTTTTGAGTTTAGCCCATTGAATGATTAGTGTGAAGACTCAGGTTAAGCACCTTAAACAGGTCCTTCAGGGACTTATTAAACCCAATAACCTAACCATGACAGATGAAGTTCCTAGTTCAAGAAGTTCCTGAACTGATGATTCCTGGAAGCAGGGAAGGTATGCTGGGAACAGTCAGCGTATGTACTTGTTCTTTAACCTGTTTTCTGAGCATCTGTTATTTGCCACTGCCAGAGAAGGGAATTTGAAGTAGGTGGACTTTTGTCTACTCAATGTGGCCATACTTACTTCAGTAGGACTGCAGTGCTAATAGAAGAATAGAGCTAGCATTTTGAAAAGATTTCAAAAAAATTGGGAGCATAAAAATGGGAGCATACAAGGCAAAGGCTGTGTGAATTTACAAAAAGGAGAACCAACTCAAATAAATTTGCATGAAGATCCACGCTATGGGCTATAATGTGTACAGTTACTTTTGCCTTGAATTATGCAGCTGTATAAATGTGTGAGTTTGCATAACATTTTGGAAAAACTTATTTTTTGCATGGGCCTGGGGGTGATTGTTTTTTCTATGAGAAGGTACAAGTAATTTTCAGATAGTTTTGAGAGTGACTTCCTGAACCTAATCAGAACTTGATGATCTTTAAGCTTGCCTCCCTGTGAGCAGCAAGTTTCGCCTTCTGTCTATTTCAAAAATTAGGTTTGTGGTGGGGAAATGGGAAACCAGTTATCAAGTGTTTTTGCATAACAGAGTTGATAGTGACAGTGTGCTTTACAGACACTGAACCTCCTGTTCACTGAACCTGCTGTCTGTTTACCCTGACTGTATTGGTTTGGCGTGCCCATGGCTGCTAAAACTGCTTAAAGGGAAAAAGAACAGCTAATAAAGCACTTAGGGACTTAATTGCAAAATTAATTTGGCAAACAGAAAAAGTACTGCCTGACTCTTGGAGATCTTTTTTCGTTTTTTTTTTTTCTTCTCTGCTGCCAATACTTGTTGACTGCGTTGTGATGGTTTTCCTCTTTTAACTCCCTGCTATCCTGTGCCCTCCTTTGGTGCATCTTATGTCCTCCATCCCCTCTCCTCTGACCATTTCTCTTTGGCTGAGGCCTTGTGATAGCTTTGGGGGCTCTTGTCTCCCTGGCATGCCTGAGGCCTGGGAATACCTACTGTTATTTCCATGCCTTTTTTCCCCAGCATTGACAGCTCAAAGAAGCAGCTGGGCCTCCTTCCATAATTGTTTCCAGCTCTTTGCAGATGTCATGTTAGTGAAGCTTAGAAGCATGAAAAAGAGATGGAAACCAAAAACCAATGCTGTCACCACCAGATCAAGCTGTTTTCCATGAAAGCAGCCAGGGTCCTTAGCTTCCCTATTGTTTTACACTGATTTCACTTTCTGCCTGTCCTGCTCCATCCACACCCATTGCAACACTGGCAATCCAGTTTCTGAGTTGAAGTGATTATGCCTTCTCACACCTTTTATTTTTGAAATTGAAAAGCTCTGTTTATTCTATATTGACAAGAAAACCCTTTACAAGTATAATACTTTGAGCCTGAACTTGCATGCATTCTCCAGGGCAACATGGGAAAAGTTCCTCATTCAAAACTAAACACTTATATTATTTTTGAAACAAAACCACATTAGTGAAGACATCACTAAATATCTCCTGTGATTCAAATAGATTCATAAAATAGATTTACAATATCACATACTGTATTCAAGTGTAAATAATTTTTACCTGGGAAAAGCCAGACATGTGAAACAGTAAGTACTTGAAATACCCTCTTTTCCCCCTCTTTTGTTTTAAACTTTCTGAAGACTGGACTGACATCACAATATTGTTGTTTAATAAAAAACACTGAAAATGTTTTAAGAGAAAAATGGATACACACTCATTCAGAAATATCCCAGCTTGAAGTTTGTCCTTTCTATTTAAAATTTCCTGACTGTGGCTTTTGTTTGGTTTTTACAAGACTGAAACTGGTAGAGTCCTCCCTTTTCTGCTTGTCTTTGTGGTTCTTGAGGGGCTGGCACTCCTCTGGGGCTCCAGAAGAGCTCTGTCAGTGCAGGAGGTACCAGCCTTGCTTGTGTGTACAACCAACCCACCTGTAAGCTTGGGTTCATGAGACGGTGACAGGTGAGTTGTGTTTCTTTGGCCTGGCTTGTTGGCATGTTCAGAAGATATAAGCAACAAATATAACTATTTAAAAGATCTTTACTTATTTACTGTGTGAATCAAAGAGAGATTGATTGTGATATCTTCACGCTCAGCTATTTCTTTTTAATCTCCGAATAAGAGTAACACTTCTGACTGTCACTCTATTGTCCTCAGGCCTTGGTTTAATAAAAGAGGAAATGCAATTTTAGCATGCCTCATCCCAATCCAAACCATTAATGCTACTTTACACCGATAAGATTTATTGCAGATCAGATAGTGTCTGACCAAATCACTCCAATGCTTTGCCTACTTGATAGCCACAGGCTATCTTCCTTTGCCTGGTAAGTTAAATACTACTTTTTTTCATTATGTGACTGCAAGGCTTGCGGTTAAAGGTATTGAAACTTTTCATTAAACTGTACCTTCCCTGGCTGTTACACTGAGGTCATCTCTAGAAATTGTTCCTTGTTGCTGTGAGCAAATTCAGCTCATATTTGCAGGAGACCTGACATGATTGCTGTTGCAATGTCATTTGCACTTTTCATTCTTGTGGTTGTATGCAAAGCATAGGCAGTGTGCTGTATGCTGTTTGTTGACTGCTTGTCAAAGCCTGGATGAGGAGAGATAAAAAGTGGTTGAGGTGGGGCTGGGTTGTCTGGGGGTTCTCATCTCTCATCTCCCCATGCTGTTCCTTGTGGTATAGACGAGATACCTCATTTTGGGTTGACTCATTCTTGCATTTTCTGAAGAAAATTTGGTACTAGTATTTTAACTAATTTGCACTATATCTGATTCTTCTTTCTTACTAAGATTGGTACTATTTACCTGTCTTTGAAAAGCTGCTGAAATGAATGTAACCTCAAGCATTTGCCAATTGAAGGTAGCAAAATACATATTTTTAATAAGTAAGCCTCCTGAAATTACTGGTTAAAGACTGATTTAATTCTCTATTCCAGTGCAATTATTCAGTCAAAGTCAAATACAATTTCACAGTTCGTTCATGCTGAACTCAACATAAAATTTTTTATACTTTTTTTGTGAAATCACCTCAGACTCTTACAAACCCATTATACTAATTACCT
This sequence comes from Picathartes gymnocephalus, assembly GCA_013390045.1. Lineage (NCBI taxonomy): Eukaryota > Metazoa > Chordata > Aves > Passeriformes > Picathartidae > Picathartes > Picathartes gymnocephalus. Next base: position 181,332 of record WEKY01043509.1, read on the forward strand.
ATTTAATGAGCACAACTGAAGGAATGGGTGTACTTACAGCATTCAGGGAACACTATGAGAGACGGAATGATACTATTCCTGGAATTTCAAGAGTGGTTTTTGTTTCTAAGCTAGTAGAAAATACAGCCCAATATCAGAATTGGGTGGTGTGAAATTCCATAGTAAATGGTGGAAATTTATAATAAAATTTAAAGAATTACACCTACTACCATACAGGAGAGTGAAGTTCTGAGCATTCTTCTTTGATTACATCCATTTATGTGGCCAGATTTCTTGCAAGAAGCAGGTTTTAAGAGGATGCAGGGAGGGTCAAAACACTGAGGATAACTCCAGCAAATTTAAGGGGAAGCATGTGAGATAGAGGTTGCTCTGCTGCCTCCCCTCCCCTCTCACACTAGTCTTCTAACAAATTATGAAAGTCTGTTGAATAGTAACACTATTTTTGAGCAGCATATGGGAAAAAAATTGTTAAAATGCAATAAAAATTCTCTCCAAAGATTAATTTGCAACAGAAAAAAAAATGTGAGCAAGGTGGAATTTCTAGATCTCTTGGTCCTATTAAAAAAAAAAAAAGGGGGAAAAAAAGAGAGACTTTGTGATATTTCATGGATATTAGCAATAATACCTGTGCAACAACCGTATCATCACTGCACATAATGGAATGAATACAATGGATGCAGATTAGCTATTATAATACATTAATGTGTTCTGTAGTGATAAAGGAATTTAGAAAGACAAAGTTGCTTGTTGATGATATATTATTCATTTCCCTTCGATAATGGACATAGCAGAATGATGAGGTTGCAGGTAGAAGACAATTGCAATTACTTCAGAAAGGTGAAAAGTAACAGATACTTTAACAACCCTGGGGAACACATCTGATGGAGGCAGCTGCAGCATTGTCATACTAATGTCTATCAGTAAGACAATCCTCTGTATGATAAGAAGTCATGAGAAAATAAGCTGTCATCCTCAGTGTTGTGACCCTGCCAGCATTATCAGAGCAAGTCTGTCTCAGTTGCTGAGTCCCATCAGCTAGACGACAAAACTGAAATCAAGGTAATAATTATTCCCTAAAGTAATTTTTTTTCTGAATATCAACCATTCCTTTAGCTAGCAGAAACTGACAGTCATTATCTTCTGATTGTACTTGGAATTTCTAATTTTCCAAAATACTGTCTATAGATTTTTTTTTCCTTGCTGATGAAAATATGTGATCAAATTTGCTCCAGTTTGCATGAGAGCAATAACAACTCATAGCTTTCAGCCACTACTGCCCTGTACATTTCTGCACAATAAATCTTCCTCCCTCCCTCCCACATTTTTTTCATGCTGATGAACCTTTCTGAATGCTATGCAATATCACACAATCTGTAAAATAGCTATTAGGGAGCCCTGGCTATCATTCCAGCCATTCCCTATGTGGGATTGGGATGGTAGTATCTGGCAATATTTGATTTTGCAGCTATCATTATATCCTACCTTGCCTGTCCCCTTGAGGCTGTTGTTATTGTCTGGAGTCATCTGCAGGCAGTCTGGTACTGCTTACAAGTAGACAGATGTGGGAATTTTTTTGCCTTCGATGCTTTGAAGCTTTGCTTGAGAAAGCTCTGCTTTCATCCATTTTCCCCCCTTTAAGCTGTTGTCAGCTATCATTTGCAGTTCTTTGGTTTGATGGTAAAGTGCCACAGAATGCTCCAGCCTCATCTTCCCTTGGCTGGACTGCAGTCCTAACAAGCTGGAAGTGATATATTACCATTAAATTTTGTTGCATCCTCTTCCTCCTGGCTTTCCTAATGCTTAGCCACCAAGGCAGTGGTACTGTGCAGGATTCCTCACAGAATTCTCTGGGTCTTTCTTCCCTGACCTTGAGCTCTTCTCTAGTGGAAAATGCTATGAAGTGATGCCCAGCTGCTGAGCATCTTAAACAGGGTAAGGTGGATTGTGCCAAAATGTCTGTATGCAGGAAGAAGAGTTTCTTCATCTTTTGATCCACACATCTTTTGTGCCCTCCATGCATCCTCTGGATCCGGCTGCAGCCTCTGCACTGGGGATTAATGATACAAAGGTAAGGAAACTATGAACTAGGCCTTGCAAGGCCCACAAAACAAGTCAGAAAGCCAGCATCAGAGATACAGGGATAATCATGCTGTTATTTTCAACTAATCATTGGGTATTTGTTAGCTACCACTGCCTTGTGTCTCCCTGTGATTTACAGGAGGCTGTGTTCTTCTCTTGTAGGTGTACAGGGAATGTATTCACAGGTGTCTGAGTGCTGCAATACATATGGCTCATTAATGGCACTAACTATTTGCTTCCCAAAAAATCCCTGCCTACTTTCAGTAGGAAAAAAATCTAGTTACAAGTCAGGACTGGCATTGCTGAATGATCTGAGATCTGCTGTCAGCTTTGCCAAACTTCTGCTGTTTAATAGTTGGAAAAACAGGTAGGTTAGTAGTTTATATCTTAATTTTAAATTATATTGAAAGTTACTATTTTCCATTGTGGTTGTCTGAAGTCAGATATGTCAGAAAATTACTTGTATGTGTAGATCCCTTTGATTTGATAGTTGATGTCCATCAATCCTGTGACTCTGGATGATCTTACACATTTCAGTGTAGACATCAGAAGTTGCTTCAAATCACATCCTTTCTATTTTGGGATTTTCCCATGACTCATAAGAATGGGGTCATATTCTTCTGGTACAAGGAATACAATGCAAGTTCAATGTCACCAAATGGGTTAAGAACATAAAACTGCTACCAAAATTGCAGGAGAATTATGCAAGGGGAGAACTCCTTTAATGACAAGACTCAATTAATGTGACATTTTTAGCTGTCAAGTCATAAAGAGCAAATTATAGTCTCATCTCCTCTATAATTAATAGAGAACAAATTTCCTTGCTTTATAATCTCTGGTTTATGAGTAATTGTTTTATTTTTGTATACTAAATTGGTTATTATGGGATTATAATCTTGTATGGTGTGGATTGCAGCAGCAGTCTAAAAGTTTCCTTTTAAAGGAAACTATAATGTCCTAATCTGTTTTTTTGGCATTATATCATTTATAGACAAAATGAACAGGATCAAACTACAGTTGAAGAATCATGTCATTTTTAGTTAAGGAAATGTTCCTGATGAAAACACAGATTTTATTAGTGATGCTGCAATTAAATAAGCCATTATCAACTTCCTACAGATCTCCTAAGAGCAGCTCTCTTTCATTCTGGAGCCCAAATTACGGAAGCAATCTTCATAAAGGCCACTTCCCCCGCTATAGCGCCTGCTGTGATATGATTCATGCCTTTTGTCTACTGCTTGGAATTTGGGGATGTTTATAAAGGACTGTTATAAATACTGCATCTAATTCCTCTTTTCACAAGATGCTTTATTCACAAGGAAAAAAAAAGAAAGAAAATCGCATCACATATGTACGTCATATCATTTCCATTCCCATTGCCATCTGGCACTATTCTTGTTGCCTCCTTCGTATACATATGGAAAGGATGTGAGACTAGTGCCAGGCAGACTCTCTGGAGCACACGTTTCAGTACTACAGCTGGGAATTTAATGGGACACAGGCATGTTTGAGACAATGAGTCTGTGTAAATGTGCATTTGAAGGCTGGAGCTGGAGTAATATGTGCTGGGGAGCAGAAGGAGAAGTGCATAAGAATCCCACTTTCCATGCTGCGTATCATTAGTGATCTAACACAAAAGTTATGAAAGTGAACAGATTAAATATCTCAGCTGTTCTTATACTATTCAGACTTTCATTTTCAATAGGGATGCAATGATATCATAGGTTCCTAGAAAGTACCTGGCTGTTGATTACCCTAAAGTGTTGTCTAAAAATACATGTCAGATCTTTTTGGCATGGCAGCTTCTTTGGGACAGCAACTGCCATGTATCAATATACTGCTGATTACAGAAGGATCCTTCCTCAAAGAAAAGAGAGTTTTTCAAGGCTGAAAAATGATCTGCAGGATGATCAGTGCAGACCCACTTCACTCATCTTGCCTGCTTAAGGTGAAGGGTGATGATGATGGTTGCATTCATATTCAAGCAGTCTATTTATGTGAACCATTATGCTAATAAGCGACGAAATTATTGGTTATGAAATTCAGATGGGCTTCCAAATACAAAGCAACGGTGGTTGTGTGACAGGGGAAAGGGAGGAATTTAGGAGTCAGGAATTTCTTGGCTGTACGAAACACTTACCTGAAAAGGTAGAGAAGTAATTTGGCCATAGATTCAGAGAGCTGATCCTTTCATAAGGTATGCCTAGTTATAGGTTACACTGCTATCATCCCTTCTCTCTCTCCACCCTAGGATCAACGCCACCCTGACTTCTAGCAGCTGAGACAGAACTGGACAAGCAAAAATAGTTGTCAGCAGACACATCCAGTCATTCATGGTCTATGTTTGCTGTCTGAGCTTCTGCCTCACTTGGTGGGCCTCGGGCTCTGTAGCATTGAGTTGGAAAGGCAGTTCAGCTGAACCAAGCTGCTCTAGCCCAATGGCTCTGAGGAGTGCACATGTGGAACCAGAACCTGGAAGGAAGTGTTTAGGAGACCCAATAACTGCCTCAGCATCATGAGAAGAGCCCAGCTCAGAATCACTGTGGAGTGCTCACTGTCTGGAAGAGCAGTGTTTGCCTGCTCCCAAGGACTGAAGCTTGTTTAAGCAAGAAAGTTGAAACAGCATCTCTAGAGCCTGCTGGCAAATGAGACCCAGCAAATGAGCCCCAGAAAACAGTGATACGGATGGAGCAGAAAAACAAAGCAGTTTGTGGTATTTTGGTTTTTTGTGTTGTGGTTGTTTCATCCTCCAGCTGAATAAAGGATAAGGTGGACTATTACACATCCTATTTCATGGTCTGGCATTAAGTCATTAAAGTGATTTATTTTTGGGAAGGGGCTGCTACCATGGGGAGTGAAACCCTGCCTGGCAGCAGCTGGCATTTGCCACTGATATGAAGGGAGTGCTGATGACTGATTTACAGTGGGTTGTGTTTCTAGAGGGCTGGAGTTGGATTGATTGGTTTTGCAGCTGTAAAACAAATTTTCTGTTCATCAGCACTGTTGTGATCGGGAGCAATAAGATCTGTCTAATCCATTCCATTTCCATCCCTGAAGCTGTCGGGCAGTAACAGTTCCACGTGAAGTGGATAACATCATCCTTATGCAAAACCAACTCCTGACCTCTCTTTATGCTGCAGGAGTTATGCAGCTTGATACATTCATTCCCCTTTCCAAAATGACTTTGAAGCACTAAGGTGTATCGTTTCAAATAGGATAGGAAAGCTGAAAGCTCCCACTGGTAAAATAAAGACAGTTGATCACAGTCTCCTCCTCTGAATTGTTTTTAAGAGCTGTGCCTTGCCCTGGTTTATGAAGGGAAAACAGAGCGACTTTAAATGCAGATGATGCAACACTGCCTCCCGCTGCTGCATCCTGTCCCTCTGATGCCTAAGCCATGCTTCTGCCAGCACAAGCCCACTGTTGCTCAGTGGGAAGGCAGTGGGGCACGATAGATAAATGCCGGGACTTTTCTCATTTTGTTTTCCATGCTATTGATTCTACATGCCCATACGGACATATGTCCTTGTGCTGGGCATAAGTCTAAACGCTGCTGGCAGTCTTCGGAGCAGGAACTGCAACTGCCATCTCCCTTCGTGGAGAGGGAGTTTCAATGAAGATATTCCAATTAAAAATCTCCAAAGGACAGTACAAGACTGTACTGTACAAGTACTATTTCTTAATTTTTTTCCTAATCAAAGGACGGTTCCATCTCCTGGGAGAGCACGTGCACAGAGCAGCCTCCACACTGCTGCCAACAATTTTCACACATAAATAAAAATCTATTAGGTCATGTATTGCATATTTGTTTTTTACCTCAAATTGCCTTAAATTCACCTAAAATATAAATAAGTATTTCATATACTTCCATGCAAAAAATGTATACATACATTTTAAAGTGTATCTTCGTCACCATCCCCCCAATGAGAGCAAAGCAGAGACTGAGAGAAAGCACTCTCCTGTACCAGCTGATTGCTGGAAAGACTCTCCTTGTCCTGTAGCAGCACCATGGCTCACTAGGGGATACTTGTTTTTCTGAATTGGCCCTATGGCAGGCTGCCTAATTCACTGTGGCAAGTACAGTTGTATAGCCACTTGTTTCTACTTCCCAGGACAGTCTTTTCTTCTCCCACAGACCTTTCCAAAAATGAAAAAAGCACTGAAGGTACTTTTGACTCCAATATTGGCCAGAGTTCATCTAGACAGGGGGTTTCACCCACCTCCACTGTGGGTTTCAAGTAAGGAGGTAGGAGATATCTCATTGACATTTTACAACTTTCTTCTGACCTACCTAGGCTGCTGCAATCAAATTCTGAAATGTTCTTTCACCTGTCTTGAATTCTCATGGTTGTTGATGTCTAAGGAGATTTTGGCTTTAAGATTGCTGATTCTAGACTATTAATATAAGATCACCTTTCAGAGACTGTGTCACCCCATGTATCAGCCTCCTGTACCAATCATGCTCTCCAGATAGCTGCATCAGGGGACACACTTCTGCTCTGCTCTCCCAAACCCACCCAGCCTGTGGGCAGCTGGCAGCAGAACAGGCCTTACAAAACCTGACCCTGGATTCCCTACTTGTTAATCACTCAAGCAGGTTTAACTTGTTTTGTAAGACAAAGATTATTTAATTTTTTAAAGAAATAACCACCCAGAGTTACTTTAACTGTTTCATACCCCTTCTGTGACAAAAATAGTTGTTTTCTAGTCAAGCAGCCACATGTCAGCTAACAGCTTTTTATAGCTGAAAATTGCAGTGCTTTTACACAGTTTGAGTTGGAGTCTGATATTTCAGTCCTGGAAGACCATAAAATTTGAGCATATGCCTCCTGAAAACCTTTAGTTTTGTTTTGATTTCATAGGTGGGTTTCCAGTGACATGTGAGGTGTAATCCCTTGTGTCTGGTCTTTCTTTGATGAGGCTGCCTGTTCTTTTGATCCAGTGGGATGCTATTCCTGGCAGTCAACAATGCAACACTCATTAATCAGTTTTGAAACTGTCCAGTGTCATCTCAGAAAGGAGTTTCACAAGACAAACAGCTGGGAAAATTAAATTTGTGAGTTGTAGTGATTTTTTTCAGCCTCCACATAACTAATGTATGGAATTTCTGCTTTTTTCTGCCTTCACTTCTGCCATAAGGGACAGCAAAATGAAACGTACAGCTGATGTTTATTTTTTACAGAGCTTGAGAGTGCAGAGCACTATTAACTCAGTGCTTTTTGGGGCTGAGGTAGGTTGCATCCAGGAAGCTGAAAAAACTCGCTAGTATCTTGCAGTTGTAGGCTTGTGATTCATCCTCGGGCTGCGTGCAGGGGCTGGGAGCGAGCAGAGGAAATCCTTCCTCCGCCCTCCCGGTACGTGTGGAGCAGCGAACAGTTGGGGCCCCGCCGGCGTGCCTGCCTGCAGACACGGCCTGCCCGGCATCCCCGCCGAGCCGCAGCCCTTGAGCAGCCCCCTCCTTATCTGGGAGAAGAATGGACACCTTCCGTGCCTGGAGGAGGGGCTTTCACTTCCTCCCGGCGCTCAGGGGCTGGACTCGTGTGTCCGTGTTCCGCAGCACGGCTCTGGCTCAGGCAAACCATGGCAGCCCCTCGTGTCTCCTCATCCTACGTGTGTTGGCAATATATTCAGCCACAGGGAGACCTTATTCCTGGATGCCAAATAATCCTGGCCAGTAGTATTGATCTAGGAGAGCAACCTGTGGAATATATATCCACCTGCAGCAACGTAAATCGCTCCTACTCCGGTGCAAAATGTTGTCCCCGTTTTGCAGCCGACTCGGCAATGTCCCGGGATGCAGCGGGGATGTAGCAAACTCAAAGGCTGCCACGGGGTTTGCATAAGTGCTGGCAGTCAGAAGGAGCAGATGCATAACAACCAAAGCTACAGATTTTACATTTGTGCTTTTCCCCATTCCAAAAATGGAAAAGTCTCTTCAGGAATCCTTAGTGGTCAACTGTGTTTCATAAAGAGAAATTTAAAAAAATAAAACAGTGAGTGGTTGTTCGAAAAGCAAATGTATGGAAAATGCAAATTGGATCATAAAGACCTGAAAGGGGAACATCAGCTACCTCTGGTGTGCCAGATGCTGGAGGCCCTTCCAGGCCCTGACCATGGAACAGCATGCTGCTAAATGAGAAAGCCGATCATCTTTTAACAGCAAAAGGCAAACTCAATTCCATAGCAACCACATCATGTCTGATATGCTGGAAAGGCAGAATTCATGATGAGAAAAAAAAGCTGTGCATGGCTTGGAAACTTGAAACTGCCACTGTGACTATGGGAAATCAGAACAGATGCCATTAGAATAAGATACAGGATGCTGTGTTACAGAATTGGAAGGAGGAGATCATTTGTGAGGGTTTTCCTCTAGGGTGGGGAGTAAAGAAGAAGGAATGATTTTCATCATCCTCTGATTTTCATTAGTTTCATTTGACTTCTGATTGTCATTTGTTTAAGTTATGGTAGTATTTATTGTACATCTCTGCTGCATTGTGACAAGGCAGAGAGGCAGCTGAATAGTCTTGTACCCTTAGTAATCTTCAATTATAGTTGTTGTTTTAGTACAGTTTCCTTGCAATACAGAAGGGGAAAGTTCAACTGCCTCTCGGAAGAGCTGGATTAGGACTGTAAAATATTCAGAGCAGGATGTCAAAAGTGGTCAAAGGAATGGAGCTTCTTCCCTACAATAAATAAACAGTGCAGCTCTTCTAGATAGAAAAGAGGGGACACTGGAGAGAGGAAAGCAGCCTCTAAGTGCTGGGGCAATAGGGAACAGGACAGGGTTCTCACCACCTCTTCCAGTGCAAGCACATGAGGGAAACCAGTGGGTAAGAAGTTTCAGGGCAAAACCCAAGGTGATTCTTCAAAAGTCTATGGACTCTGTGAACTTGCCACAGGAACTGGAGGGTGATAAAGGTCTTCATGCATTTAAAGACTCATCAGAGAAATCAGTGAAGGGCTGGTAAACACAAACACAGCCCATATGGTCTAGGTAGTTGCTGCCCTGCAGATCGTGAATGGTTGGCAGGATGTTCTGGGCAGTATCTCTACAGGCATTTCCTTGCTTAAACATTTCTCTAGGTATCTACTTCTGGTCTTTGTCAGATGAGCATAACTGATATTTGATCCAAGCGGATACAGTTTTCATATTCTCAGACACTTGGCATACAGGCAGTGACTATTTTTTTAAAAAGGTCAGAAATCTCCAGTGGATGCCTCTGTCCTGCCATGTTTCCTATCTGTTGTTCCTGTTGCAGCTCTGTTGAACTTCCCCACTGTGCATGTGTCTGTCTCATCTTGACTGTAATCTCACACAATTCCACCCTCCATGAAGGAAAACCCAGGTAGAGAGTGGGACTAAGCCCCTTCATACTGCTGCCCCTTGGATGCCGGGGGACCACATAGGTGTAGGGCATATTGTGCTAAATTTTGGACCCTCAGGGTCTGGTCCAGTATTTGTACCATTGCCATCAAGAAGGAAAAATTCTTTCTTAAAACTTTCTTTTCAAGGTCACACCAGAATTTCCATTTGTTTAGTGCTCCAGCTTATAGAGTCTCTCCCATATGCCTATGCTGAACTTACATTTAAAATGTATGTAGCCAGCTCATGAGTTTTGCTGTTATTTCTTGGTTATCACATAGAAATTCGGAATTATTCTAGTGGGATATTGACAACTGTTGGTTTACTTATGTGTCCTTTCATTTGCTTATCAGCTGTATTTGGGGAAAAGAGGGTTTTGCACAGAATGTTTCACCTTTGGCTGCAGTATGCTGCAACCTGATCCTGCTCACGTTAGCAGAGGGAGGTTAGGGCTTGGGTTACACATTTGTGAGTAGCCTGTGAAGCTTTTCCCTGTTTTTGTGGCTGTGTTGCCCTCTGCTGATTCGTAATGGTTTGGAAGATCCTGAAAGTCCCCGCAGAGCAGCTCAGGTACTTGCAGGCATTCTGCAGCTTATACTGGGATGTATTTTTTTACCTGGTATGTCAACCATGCTCTCCTATCTACAGTTAGCTGTAGCCATAGTTAGGAATTCCCCAATAATTCAACAAACTGAATATCCCCCTCCATCCACGTTTTCAGCTTAGCTGACACTTTATTAAGGTTTTGATTCTAATTAACGGGTAAAAATTAAATTGACAAAGCTTTGAAACAGACTCTTTATCAGCTGTGAAGAGTGTCTAATGCCTCTCATCAGCTGGTTTAAGAAAATTGTGACACACTGTATGGAGGGAAGATAGAATTTGACAGTAGCTTATTCAAGAGCTAGTTTTCAAGGACAGGAAAAGGAGATGGCAATTATTTGAAAATAGATGTGTGTGCAAACAGAGAAATCAATCAGGAGATGTAAAGCTAGAAACGATTACGTACTCAGGGCATGAACTACTCCAGACTCATCTTCAGAAATGAAAGAAAACCCTATTACCTTGTTAAAATGTGCTCTTTTCTATAATCCCTAAAAAACCTGTTGTCCTGAACCCTGATCCTTTCCCAGGAGGTGACTGAGGAGCAGCATTTATTGAAATGTTAACAGAGAGATTTTTTTCAGGTGGAGAAAGAGTAGCTTGCCCTTTGACATGGCAGGTTCCTATCTCAAATACAGTCTCTCACATAAAAATTGCTTTGAATACCTCCATCAAGATTTCAGCAAACTCTTGTTGATAATGCATACCTCCTATTGGCTGTCAGCTTTGAGACTTATGATTGAAAAAGCAGAGCCTAAACTGGAGGCAGTATTTACTTTACTTACAAGGACCAAATGCAGAGAGCAAAGGGAGATTGAATGATGTTTGTAGACAATGTAACAATACCCCAGGCACAGATGCCCTAGATCTGACTTGCAATTCCATCCTAGGTTATAGTTCTTTCTAAATCATCCAGGCTCAAGGCAGGCTGAGCTGAGTATGTAAGACCAGTTTAGCCAGAGAGCTAATGTCTCAGACTCTTTAAAAATACCCCAGATCCCTGCAGAAACAACTATTAGCTCAGATAGCATTTTGCATACTTTCAATTTAATAAATCTGTGCAGGAAGGTCCTTGTCATGGGTTAAAAAAAGTGATTTTTACCCATAAGAACGCTAACTGCTTCCTGCAGACCTGAAGAGCCAATAAGCTGGCTAATTTTAAGACAGACAATCTGTTTAGCCACTTAAAGGATTAGATTCACCTCTGTGAAACCACAGATTAAGAGAGAAAAGCCAGAATCTTGCTCTCTTTGGGTTCTGGCTTCTGAACAGGTAACAGCTCCACGTGGGCCAGTAGGCCCACCTGGGCCTGGGCCTGGGGCGCGCTGGGTGGGGCCTACCCGGCCCTGAGGCCTACCAGCCAGAGGGGCCATGCCCTCCCCTGGCTCCGCTGGGAGGAGGGCCAGAAAAGCGGTCAGTCCATGGTGCACTGCTGCTACCGCGGCTTCTCTGCCACCGCTGCTACCGTGGCTTCTCCACAGCTGCACCACTGCCGCCATGCTGCTGCCGCACCACCGCCACTACCATGGCTCCTCAGCCACCGCACTGCCGCTGCCGCTACCACGGCTTCTCTGCCACTGCACCACCACTGCACCGCCACCGGTGGATATTGGGGGGACGTAAAATGTTCTAACTACAGTCTAAGCAAGGGCACTCGTGCTGAAGCAAACGGAAGTTAAAATAACTGTGGTAGTGAGAAATCTCGCCACACAGGAAACCCTTACCTCAGGGGAGATAATAGAGGAAGAAGACCCTTACCTCAGGGTAGAAGAAGAGAGGGAAAAAGACCCTTACCTCAGGGAAGATAATAGAGGCATACCCTTACTCCAGGGATAGGAGAAACCTTGCTTCTAGAGAGAGAAGACCTTGGCTTCTCTACCAGAACAGCTCATCCTTAAAATACTACCCCATGATACAGAGATGAGTCCTTGAAGGCAGTTGCGGGAAAAGCTGTATATTGAGGGAAGGACCCTCACGGTGGACAGATATCCTTTCTAGGAGGCTGATTCATTGTGAAATTGAAACCACAAAAGAACTATGTTCTTGTGGAAGGTCCCCATGGCGAAGCAGAAAAAATTCCTCTTTCCAACTGAACTGATGAAAGTCTATTTTAAGGGTGGTAAATTGACCAAAGATCTCTAACTTTTGTTTCTTTGTGTTGTTGATGAAAGAAGGGTTGTTGGTAAAGAAAACAAAGGAGGTGGGGGGAAAGGAAACATCTGGAGGTTTATTCTAATTCATATTAATTTTTGTCTTTTAGTTCTGTTAATAAACTATCTTTATGCCTTTAAGGTTTAGGCTTGCTTTGCATTTCTCCTAATCCTTATCTCACAACAGAAAATAAGTGAAAATACTCAACCCACTACACTAAATTAATGCCTGGTGTTAGGAGGTGACGTGAAACCACTACAGTCCTGCATTTACAGATTTAGGCAACTGTTTTTGCATTTTTATTTGGTTATCAGATGGTTTCTTGCTAATAAGCACCATATTTTGAAAACTAATACCAGAGTTGTCCCTTTTTATGAATGTTGTAAGGTTCTACCCTAACAGTATTACCTTTTCATACATGGCTTCATCTTTTTATATGTAATTTTATATGTGATTTTGAAATGTACAAGCGAATCTAAATGTAGATCTGTACAGTTGCATGCAGTGTTATCTCATACCCCGACAGGCAGCAGCCCATCAATGCAGGGCAAGACTCATACCTGCCCTTACTTACATCCAACTCAGCAGTGCTGCAGCTTTTTAAAGCATGAGCTCTTTTTCTGTGAGCATCCAAAACATGTGGGTGAACCCACGTATGCTGATAGGCACAAGCCTGCAGAAAGTCAAACTTGGTTCAATTCTACCAGCTATTAATAAAGGAGAGAAAGTTCCAGAGAACCTTTAACCTGTGATGATAGAGGAAGAGGTGCACTCTCATAAACATGAACTGACTTCATTGTCAGTTTAATTAAGGAAACTCATTTAAATATAACTCAAAGATCCATACTCTCCAGATGAATATTGACACTTGGGGTAGATTTACTTGTTATTTGAAATGTGGTTATCACTAATTGCCTGCATATATTGGGATGACTTCTGATTATGTCGATAATGTCAAAAGTGTTTTTGGGAAGAGACTTTCTCGGTTGTCACTCATTAAGGGCAAAGCAGATGTCACTGTAATTAGGAACTATACATACTGTTCAGTTTTAAGAGCATCTGAATGAACATGCTCCTGCTCAGGTTTGTTTATTTACTTAAAAACTGACTTCTAGCTTGGAGACCACTTATGGAATAAGGACCACTGACAGGTGTCCTCTCATCTCCTGCCCTGAGATTCTTTTTATAAGTACTGATGTTCTGCTTATTGGAAATGAACAGTATTCCTCCCAGCAAATGGTTAATCCCTGGGAAGGAATACCTGAACAACATATACACACCTTTTTTTACTGGCATATGTACTGTCTAACTGAATAATGCAAGTAAATTTGCATCAGATTAATACTGGATTTATTTTACCTCATCCTACACTTTCCTTCTAGTTTTGTCTCATATTCTCTCACTATTTTATTTTTTTCATTTTCTTTCCCATCCATACTATGTTCTCCCATGTTGTTCTTGTATCAGCACTCTCTCCTGGTATGGTTCTCTTCCACTTTTTTCTTCCCAGGAAAAGTGGCCAGGTACCACCACCCTTTCCAGGTGTCTGGACATGGTCAGCATCCTGAAGTGGAGATGTGGTTAGTGAGAAGAGTGCCTGTGAGGGGCTGTGATAACACATCTACACATACTTTTGGGTGTAAATGATGAGGCAGCACTCAATGTGGCAAAGGATCAGGCCACCAGGTGAGATGGAGTGAAGGAAACTTGGGCTGAGGCTTGCTTTTCAGATGGAAGTGAGCCACAGAATCACAGAACAGGCTGAGTTGGGAGGGACCCACAAGGAACATTGAATCCAACTCCTGGCCCTGCACAGCACCATCCCCAGGAGTTACACTGTAAAATATTACTGGTCTTTTGAATCTCTTGGATTCCTAATACTTTTTGGCTGGTTTCAACCAAGATTGATATGGAAATAGAAATCTAAAACACCTCAGTACTCACCTGTGTCATGAAGGCAGCAGCCAAGTACCCCATGTACACCAGAAGCACAGGTAGGTAAGCTGGCTTGCACTATTAGTTAACAGAAAAGCCACAGGAGCACAGGCTATCTCAGCAGCCTGGCTGATCCCCACACAGCCCATGGGGGTCTTGCTCTTACAGCTGCCCTCATTGCAGCTCCCTCACCTTATCACAGGTAACCCAAGCAGGTGGTGCCAAGCCTGGGGAAAAAAGACTCCAGCAGCTCTGGAGCCAGAGGCTTGTGCTGTTCAATAAAAGCCTTACCAGGGTTCACCAGAGATAAAATGAGAGGGGCTCTCCATATGCAGGCTGTGAGATGTTTCATCGGGATGGCAGTCACACCTTTGTCTCCCTTTGAGGGAGGACACTGCTGGTGTGGGGAACACCGCTGGGTGTTCCTGGCTGTGATGATGAGTCCCAAGTCAGGGTGACTGCATGGGCACGACCTCTCCTGGGACAGGGAGGCAGAGGATATCAGGGCAAGCAGGGCAGTGTTTGAGCTGCAGCAATACAGTTTTAATCCCAGTTTTCTCAGATGTCTGAAAAAGATTTCCATCAGTCTCATTCACAGGAGCTAGGAGCTGGCAATTCACTGTTTGGCACAGTAATCCTTTTTCCTTAAACACAAACCCTGGAAAGTGTGAAGCTGACATTTCCTACAGCAGTTTTACAAAATTCATAGAGATAGTAATCCAGTCATTCTTAGGGGCTTAAAGCTGAGTTTGGTTAAATACAATACCAAGGACAATAGGTCAAGTGCCTGAAATGAAAACATGTCCATCTCTGAGGTTAGCACAGGAAAGTGTTGTGAAACAAGTATGTGCTGAGGGAGTAAGAAAATAAAGTAACAGAAGTGGAAGAAAATCCCATTTCAGTCCTCCAACCCTGTCTGTTGGGCTTAATTATAAATGTGTTCTTCACAGAAGAGCAGATACATCATAGTTTTAATTTTTTTTTCTTTCAATTGCTTCAGAGTTCACTTAGTCTCATTACAAAGCAGAGCCAAGCACAAAGGGCAGTGTCCAAATGGAAATGTCCAAGGCAAAGGAGGCTGACAGGTGGCCTGCCCTGGGTGGGGCTGTATAATAGATGCTTGCAGAGAGTCCTGCAGCAGCCTTTTCCCTCTGCTCTTAGGGAAGACAGAAGAGGGTCCTTATTTCTTGACTGCCTCTCTTTTCTATTTTATACATATCCTATAGAGGCTAATGATGTCTGGGGCTATGATAAACCCTGACAAACCATCAGCCCTGCACAGGCAGATGGGCTGAGGACTCAGCTGCCTCCTCCTCCCCCACTCACCCCTTGTTTAAACTGCAGTCCCCAATGGCAAGAAGTTGCCTTCAGCAAAAAAATCCCAAACTCCATTATGTCTCTGCAGTGAACTCAGGCTCAGAGATGTCTAGTGAAACCTAGTCCCGGTGGAAAGCAAAATGGGAAAACACCTCAAACACTCCCCAAATCCCACAGGGCAGTTGGCTGTAGGTGCCAGTTGTTGAACCCTGGGTTTTAAGGAAGTGTGAGTGTGGATACTGTCAGGGCCTGAGCAGAAGAAAGCCTCAGGCATATTTGCAGCAGTGTCTGTAACTTTCTCATGGTTCTGTTAAGCTTGTTATGAGAACTGCTAATACAATTATGCAAACATCCTTGCACCTGGTGTTTTCTACAGAAAAGATTTTAGAAAATAGTGCTATTCATAGTTAGCCAATAGCGTTAAGGGGTGTTCATCTTGTTAACCAATGGTGTGATACCTGTGCATGTTATTCTATATAAGACACGAGTTTTGTAATAAAGTTGAATGGATTGGATCTGTGTGCTGTGGATTTATATGTCGCAGTCTGTGCTGTCCCCGGGGCAACAGCGACATGTGAGAGTCAAAAGTTTGACAGTTTAACTGGGATGTTACTGAATAATGCCATAAAACCAGAGAAGATTGATAGATAAGAAGAGGTGGGCACATAAGAGGGCACAGGTTTTAATATAAGTGCTGTATAAATAATGACTCTTCTTTGAACCTTTTCAGTTGTCTGCAGCATGCAGAAATCTCTGTCAGGGCTGAGCTCTGTTCTCTGCTCCACCTCTCTATGGCTGCTGGACTGAGCTGCCCTCAGGAGGGAATCTGCAGCCACTGCTGCTTACAGGCCAGCTAAAGCACTTGCTGAAGAAATTGCTTTCCTTAGAGCTTGTCAGAGTCACTGTTATAATTTTGCATTCTTCCACTTCATTTGCAATATCATTTTCTGGAGGAGCATCCCTGCCATTTCAGGCTGCTGATGAGCCCCACTGTCAGTCATAGCTCCACAAAGCTCATTATTCTGCATCTACATGAGTGTCAGTTCCCTTTGCTTTCCTGGCTGTGACTGTATTGCTGTTGTTTTCCTCCTGGTCCTCATTTGTGGCTATTTTCCTCCCTCACATAGTTATATGCAATGCGTTTTCCCTGAAAATTACCTGGTGCTGCTTTTCCAGCAGTTGAATGACACAGGTAACAGCAGCTCTACTCTCAACCAGCTTCTATTTTCTTTAGTGCTAAACATACTCTGAGGAAATCTAGCTGATACTATGATAAAGCTGAACTGTCCCTGTTTTCAATTTATTCTTGATTTTGACAGTTCCCAGCTTTCCCAGGAGGAGATGCAGAGAAAGGCATGTACATCTACCATTGCTCCAGTAATGCTGGCTTGGTTCAGCCAGGGCTTGGCTATGTTCTGTGGTCCCTGGTCACTTTTTACAGTGCATCCTAAGCTGTGAGTTTTCAAAAGAAGCAATCCAAACAGAAACTAATGTTCCATTAAAAAACTCTTCTGTTATTCTCTGTCTGATTTATCACAGGTCCAAACAGTGATAGTTTGTGAGAACAGCGTGTAGTTCCCTACTGCTGATTTGCAAAGCCATGGTGTAAATCAGACCAGCAGGCAGCTGAGGAGGTTATCTTTGGGGATGATTTTACTACAGCCTACTCTGACTATTGCTTTGCTAGCAACCTCTAAAATGGCAATGTCCAGCAGGTCTGGCAAGGTCCATAACCCTCTGTAAAAACATTTGACTGCAATGTTGTCTTGTATCCAACCTGCCTAAGTCCCCTGAACAGGCCTGGCTCTCCCACAGCATAGACATTTTCAAATAGAAAGCTCCAGTTTGGGTTTTGCTGTTCTCCACACAACAATATTCAGAGAACTGAAATCATGGACTTCGAGAGAGCTGTGAAGCACCTTCAGCCCTTACTTTGGCTAGTCAGAAGAAATACACAGACATACTCTCCTTCCCACAGAGAATATGTTCCTGAAAAGCATGAGCATTAGCCA
This sequence comes from Picathartes gymnocephalus, assembly GCA_013390045.1. NCBI lineage: Eukaryota > Metazoa > Chordata > Aves > Passeriformes > Picathartidae > Picathartes > Picathartes gymnocephalus. Next base: position 198,792 of record WEKY01043509.1, read on the forward strand.
TCCAATGGGTAGGGAAGCAGTTTTTCTCATCAGAATTAATAAGCAGATATGTGTTGGAAATGATCTTGGCTGCTTTGTTTAGAGAGAGAGCACTCAAGCATTATCCTCCTTTTCTGCCCTTCATGCTGCATTGACTTGACTGATCTTGATTCATCTGAGGAAGATGATGCTGAATGTGGCTGTTCAGAAAGAGGCATTGAAAACACTCACAGGAAAAGATGTGTTCATTCTCATGGATAAAGCAGCCAAGACAATGGACTGCCTGTGTTCTCCTCAGGTGACTATCTGGAGAATCCTGCTCCTACATCTTCATCTTCCACATAATATTACTCTGTTCTTGTGTATGTAAGGTATATTTCTAAAGTCCCTGACACATCCTCCTTCCTTCCATTAATTTTAAGGGAAAAACTGGTTCATTATCCAGTGAATTCAGTCACTTTACCAGCCAAGCTGAACATTTCATGTAAAATTTTTGAGAGGATTCTTGCTGCTGCTTTTTAATAGTCATATCTTCCTCCTCCTCTCCCTCCTCCTCAGATGAATTGAGAGTCAATCAAGGTAAAGGACGGAGAACACAGTAATGAGGATGCTTGGCAAAGCAGGGGCTTGAATGATCAGTGTGGATCTCTAAAGTGGATACAGATGTGATGTAAGTTGCATGGACAAAGGTGTGCTTCTGGGCTGCCAGAGGAGAGCTGAGTACATGCATATCAGTAACTTTATTATGCTCTTAAATTTAGGTCTAAGTCCTTCTTCCTACCCATGCTTTCTGGACAGGCTATATCTCTGCTTCCTGCACAGGTTCCTCTGCTGATCATACAGGATGACTTAATTACACATCCTTTCTTTCTGCCCTTTATTTCTGTGTGTTCCTGGGTGGCTGAAGGGGCAGTGTGGCTGGTGTGCAATCTTACCATAAGTCAGGACTATTGCACCCCACAGCCTGCAGCCCATTCTGCTGCCTATTTGTGGAAGTCCAACCACTTATTAAATTGCACAGAGACTGTTTTTCTAAAAAATTTTCTGGAAGTTTTAAAAATTGCACCTCAATTCCCTAAGCCAGCCTGTAGTGTGAGGGCAGAGTTTGAAGACTCAGGTTGTGGTTTCACAATAGGGACTCCCACTGGCCATCCTTCCCTCCACCTGCTCCTTCCTATGACCTGATGGCAGCAGTCCAGTGTGTGCAAGCAGCCACCAAATCCCACTCCAGGCTTAACCTCAGAGCTCCTTGTTTTCCTGTTCTGAACTCTGACAGTCTCTAAATCCCACCTCTTGGCAGAGGAACTGGAGGGAGGCAGTTCTTCTGCAATGTGACCATCCTGTTGTCTTGAGCACTGCTATTTGAACAGGAACTGTTTGGATCTAGAAACTAGATTTTTGTGGCTCAAAAGGCAGTAGGTGCAGGCAATCTGCAAATAGAGTGCTGACTATGTATGTGCAGTTACATATAGGTATATGTAAGCATATATAGATATATTTATGCAACTGTATGAATCCATGAAAATCCATCATATACAGAGAGTCAAACTGCTTGGGCTACCTCAACAGCTGATTTTTCCTCAACTGTAATATTTCTTCAATACAAATTGGAAAAAAAAACCCCTGTATATATATTACTTAAATTGTGCAATCTTTTTTCAGGATGATTACAAATTATACACACAGAAAGTCCCCTTGGTCCGAGTAAATGTGCTCAATTATATTTATTCAGATAGCAAGTTGATGTGCTATGCAAGCTGCCATTTTTATCTGACCTCAATTACTCTTCTTCATGGTTGGGATTCCTCAGGTCTCATGGGACAGATTTCTTCCACAGTGTCATTCACAAGAGCTCACATCAAACTGCTTTATCATCTGTCTGCAGTGCTTCACTGCTGTTATCAAGCAGTAACACAGCTCAGAGATGCAACTATTGTGATCCCAGAAGATTTGGAATTTATGGCTTAAAATAATCCAGCCATTTGAAGAGTATTTGAAGTCATCCCAAGCACTTGGTTGTACTCTACTCAAAAATGAGAAGGTTATTACTGTCAGCATGCCTAATGCAATGTTTTTGCAGGATTTTCAGTCACTAGTAACTTGAGTGTAGAAGATAGTACTTATAATTTAAATGAAGGAGAAAACAACTTCATAGATTAACTTGATATTTTCCTGGGCAAGACTGTTTGCTTTACATGATAGATTTGCCCTGACTGCAGCCATTTATTTCTCATTAAATTAGCCAGCCAGCATTCATAGGGGAGAGAATAAGTTTAGCTGTAATTTATATAGAGTTCCCCTACGTCTTTACAGTACAGGTTTTTTTGGGAGGCTGTGTCAAGCCAGTCTCTTCCCTGATAAGAGCAGCAGTCACAGACAGAGCCAGCTTCTCAGTGTTTATTGAGACACAAGAGTTGTCCCACTTTAACTACACTGATAACAGTTTAGGTGACCCAGTCACCGCTTGTGTTAATGGAAAAGTGCCTGTGTTGTTACAGCTATTCAAGACCAGAAGATACCTTAGTCAGTATCAGATAGCTTCACACTGGGAAAAGTATGTCAGCACTCAAATTTTACCTGGTGTAACTGAAGTTTAAGATGATTCTTAAATAAAAATAGCTGCTAGGACTAGAGTAATTACCTAATTAAAAAAAAAAATATAAAAAGCCATATTTTCAACTGCAATAATTTTGCTCATAATGTGTGTGCAGGCCAGACCTGGAAGGCTAAGGAAGAGTTCCCTTTGGAGTCAGCAGCTTATGCGTCTTACCCAGTCAGAGATGGGCACCAGGAAACTGCATGTCTGTGCCCTCAGGCAGCAGCTCCAGTTCCTTCTCCTGTGCCCTTAGCAGTGCTTGCAGCCCAGGAGCTTCTCTGTGGACCCTTCCTCATGCAAACCCAAGCTGTATCCTCCCTTGTACAAAAATCTTTTCAAAATCTTCTGGAGCTAATAACCTTAGTGTGATGTTGCAGCTTTTGCAGCTTTATCTGGGCATAGGAGAAGAGGCTATTTTTTCCCCTGACTTTCATCATTCCCAGATAAGCTGGAAAGCTGAACCCCGATTGTGTCTCTTGCTTATTTCTGCAGAGAAATGAGCCTTATGCAGCTTTCTGGCATCCCCAGCTTGGTATTTATCACTAAGTAAACAGAGCCAGGAACTGCCACAGGCACACACTGGCTATATCCATGCTGCACAGTGCTTGATCCTAGTCTCCCATCTGGTGCGCTTGCGGCCCTAAGACATTGATATTAATGCAGAGATGTTTCTTCTTTTTTTGTTGTTCTCAACCTATGCTGCCTGAGCAAATGTAAAGCTGTGCAGCAGCCCACAAGAATGGTGTTTCATTGCATGAAACAGGGTGTGGATTGCATGAATTGGAGTGAAGTTTGTGGCTGAAAAGCCTCCTGTGACAGAGCTGGCAGACTGTGTAGGGTGAAGGAAATGGGAAGCACTGCAGTCCCATCTCTGCTGCTTGCTGGGGACAGTCCCTCCTGTATGCCACCCCCACAGGCACTGTCTTGCCACGCCAGGCTACATGCCATTGGCCTTGGAGCACATAAAATTAATCAGTGTGGATGATCACCAATCCAGCTGGTTCCCTGGTCCCACCATGTCTGTCAGTACAATCAGAGCCACTGGGGGATCCTGGTGCTTGTTTAAACACCAGGGATGAAGCCTGGATGTGCAGCAAAAGGTGCCTCCAGCGTGCTGACCATCCATGCTCTTAATGACAGGGAGGGAAGGCCTGGGGGGCTTGACAGGTCAGCCAAGGCATGTGGTTACTCCATTCCCCAGTTCCATCAGGGCACTATCCAGTCCAGTGTGCTCCAAGGCAGGCTGTCCCTGCCCTGGGCCAGGGCCTCCCCACTGCCTTCTATTTCCAGGTCTATGTGTGAGGCTATTCTGCCACCTCTCTGCAGCTGCAGCAGCTTCTTCCTAAACACATCAACAAAATGGGTTCAGCTTGAAACTGCTCTGCCTACATTTATAAAAGCCATCGACTCTTCAGTTTCTCATAATTTTCTTTTACTCTTTACAGCGTAAACAACTATTCTTTCCTTATGCCTTCTTGGAGTGGCATAAGAAATCTTTCACTGAACATTTGTATAGCCTAGAGATCTCTCTCCCAAATGTCAAAGAAAAACAAGTTTATGTGAATTATCTACAGCAGATAATTTCAGTTATGCACAGAATCTAAAAATAAATTGAGGCCCACATTCTACAGCTAAGTAGCTTTTAATTAGGTTTGATAACAGCATGAATTATCTTTTAGAGTGTAATAGTTCCATGATCAGAAGTCAAGTGAAAGGAGCAATGATTGTTTGCAAAAATTATTGAGGGAAGAAGCTTGATGCTGGCAGGTATTTGGGTTTTTTTCCATATAATTGATCTTTCCAGGGTGATTAATATTTTGGGTAAATTTGGAGTTTCTCTCTTATTATCCCTGTTTTAATAGAGCCAGTGCATCCTTTCATATACTGATGTAAAAGAGAGCAGTGAAAGCTAAGTCCATGTCATCAACAGCTTCACAGTAATCCTTTGGACAAGACAAATGGCACTGCTGCTTTCTGAAAATCAATGGCTGAGGTGCAGGATAGCTTCATTCACTTCTTCAGAATCCCATAGCCATAGGTAAACTCAGGGCTTGAACATAAATAATATTCTGAATTGTGAGCTGAGGTGCAGCCATGTCTCCTGTCCTGGCTGCTTTGTGGGGAGGCAGGAGGGCTCATGTCCTAAAGCACCACAGATAAACCAACCAGTTTGTCAGGGTCTTTGTGCCAGCCAGAGAGATGCTCTCAGTGACTTTACCAGCTAAGATCCTTTATCTTCATTGTCTTTGTAACTGAAGCGTAGCATTTAGTCCAGTGTGGTGTGGCTGGGGGGAAGGAACACAGCTTTATTCAGCAGGAAGACAAACCTTAAAGGAAGGTCCTTTAAGGATAAGAGACAGCCTTATGGTGCCACAGGGATGGTACTTGGCACTTCAGATTGCAGACAGATGCAAGCACAGTGTGTTTGAGCACTAGCAGAAATAAGGAAGTTATTGTGTGCCTGGGAAATAAGGATATATCCTGTGACAGTGACTGTCCTGCCACATGAGGCTGTAACACCAGCCTCATGTGGCAGGCAGGCAGTGGGAAAGCAAAGCCTTTCTTCAATACTCTGCTGAATCCCAACTGCCAAAGGGCCAGGCGGGCACCGGGATGCAGACAATGGACATTTCTTCCCATGTCTCCCTATACTCCTAGGCACTCACTGTCTCATACCTCTGTGTAAGATCCTGGCTGTTCTCCTGGTGTCTCCGGGCATCACTGCAGCGGCTCCCAGACAGGAGGATGCTGTGTATCATCTGGCTGGCCTCGCAAACTGGGAATCCCTTCATCACCCCCTCCTGAACAGATCTTCATGTATTTGCCCAGAGGACTTCATAAAAATTGAGTTGCCCAGCATTAGAAACAGATTATAAAACTCCCATCTGATCTCGTGCCTGCTGCCGATTTTAACAGCTGATTGAAACAATGACCGCTAGCTCACCGGGAATGTAACAATGCCCACAGAGAGAGCTGTAGCACGGGCTGTAGGTGTAGATAAGGCTTTAAATGCACAATAAAGATCCTCTGCCTGTACGACAGAGCTCTCTTTGCTACGGGAGTAAGACCCTTGGGCTGCAGTTTGAGCATAGAAAAAGTGATGCAGATTACCCTTCGAGTTACAAGTTTTGCTGTAAAGCAAATTTGTGTCTCTGCTCGTGTATTTATTTATTTATTTTTCTATTTTCTCGCTCGTTTTAAAGTGAAAGAGAAATGAACTAGGAGCAAGGGAGAACTGGAGGGTGGCCAGGCAAGAAGGAGAAAAGCCATGCCACGAGCAGGTCCCGTTTCTCTCTGATGCCATTTGACGCACTATTACGAAGACGCTGACCGTAAACATTTTTTTCCCCCATAAATAAAACTCCATTCGATAACCCTCTAACAACCACCTACGTTCTTTCAGAGGCGCTAACCTGGGAATAAAAAAACCAACCGGGGAGCGACAGGAGTGCCCCAGAACTGTGCCCGCGGGCGCTGGCTCCGTGGCACAGTGCCGGCGCGCTCCCCGGCGTGTCCCCGCGGGCGCGGGCGGAGCGCGGTGCGGCCCGCAGGGGGCGCTGCTGGGCGGCTGCGCCCGCCTATAAAAGCCCGGCCCGCGCCCGCCCTGTGCCGTCTGCCCGGCCCGGCGGCAGCGGCAGGCGGCACCAGCGGCACCAGCGGCACCAGCACCCAGCCAGGTGAGTGCCGCGCATCCCCCGGGCCGCGCTGCCTCCGCTTCCGCCTCGTGGGTGTGCCCCCCTTCCTGCCGCGCATCGCCCCGGGGCTGGGGTTGCTCCATGCTCATTGTGCCCGGTGCGCCGGCAACAGGACATAGGCAAAAGCTCCAGGAGACGGGGATGGCTGGGGCGCGGCGGGGCTGGCGGCGGCTCCTGTACCCCTGGTGCAGGTATGAGATGCGGGAGCAAGCCCAGCTTATCAGAGTGGATCATATATGTGATTAAAGCTATTCAGACAAAAGTTCTGCGGATGCCAATAATCGTACTGGCTCGAGCGGGCTTCTCTGTCTGCGCGCAGATCGGAATTGCCAGCTGTATGCCAGCAGCGTGTCAGCGGGGCGACAGTGCCCCGGGAAACAGGGTCCCGGCAGGACTGGGGACCCCCGGGCACGGGCGACCCTGAGCGGAAGGCTCAGAGCAAGTACCGAGCTTGCCGGCAACCCACCGGCGCGCAGGGCTGAAACTGCTATTACTCTCAGCCCCTTCCATGGCATATAACAGCACCCCATTATTTTTCCGAAAAATGACGGAAGGTAAAGCAGCTACTATGAATAAAAAGCGGTTTTTTTCTGGGAAAGGGAAGCTAAACGTGTGGAAGATAGAGCAGCGAATCCAGGGCTTCCTACTTAAGTAAAATGCCTCTGCTTGAAGAGCTGTTCATCTAGGTCGGTTGTTTCCAGCTCTCTTTAAATGAGTACGGGTATCTTTTTTCTCTTTGCTTTATACCTCTTTCTGTCTTTGCCCCTGCTTCTTTCTTCCCAGTCCCTATCACTGCCTCCCGAAGGTAACAGTGCAGAGGGGGCTTGTGTGCCTTTGCTCCAGCCTGTACCGGCTCCTTACAGGTACTTCTGCTAGGGAGCCAATGATCCCTGGTTGCTCTAAATATGAAAAGAGTAAGCCAGGGGGAGTCTTGGCATTTATCATTCCATTAAAAACTGCAACGATTAAAAAAAAAAATCTTTCTGCGGGTCAAGCATTAGAAATACTTACTTACACCAAGGCATCGGTAGCAAAATCGTTTGCATGTCAAGTGTTTGCGCGCAAGTTAACTTTGCAACGGATGACTGCATTAAGGAGGCACTTGGCAGCCGATGAGTTGAGCTGTAATGTGATGCATAAATGCTTTGTTTTGGTTTGCCTGTGATTTCATGCAGGGATTGCTTTATGCTCTCTACATCCAGTATGGTGTTTGTTGGTTTTATCGTTTCTCATCCCCAATTTCAAGCAGGGCTGTGGGCTTTTTTGTATCATGCTACATAAACCCTTTACCAGTCTGCCTGTTTCCAATGCAGTTAAATATACCCAGCTACTTGTCTCCTCTCTCTGCAATCTGTTGTGGAGAGTGGTAGGAGCAAGCTACGTGTGTGTAAATGTGGGTTAACCTCTCATTCTATGGTGTATAGCATCACTTTAATTTCTGGATTCTGGAGAATCAGTTTCTATTTTAAGGTACAGAAGGGCGATTCTGTGAGTAATTCTTTGAGTGCTGTGAGTTTGGAAATTGCTACCTGAGAATGGGTGGGGGGAGGGGAGGGATGATGGGATAGGACGGAGACTCTGAGGAAAATCTTTGCAAGGCTGTGTCCATGTGGTTTATTTGCAGTAGGTTTTGATAGGTACCATATTTCTCCTTATATTCGTCTCTTTAAGGACAGAGGTGGATATTTGGCTACTGATCTAGCAAATGGCAAGTGTAGGGTTGGGTCAGGTAAGTAGTTTTTCATTTCTTTGCAGCCAACCTTTTTCTATGGTAAAGTTTCCCAGGGTGTTATCTCTTGTCAGTGATAGCAACTGTAACAAGCAAGAAAACAGCTTTAAACTCCTGGCCATAATTTCTGGAGTATTTTTATGTGAGATACATTTATGTTATAGTAAGCAATGCTAGCTATTTTGGAACTTGGGAGAGGAGAGCTAGCAGCAGAAGTGCGGGTCTCCACAGCTGTAAAGCACATCAGAGCCTGTGCAGGGAACTTGGTAACCAGTGGGAATTAGTCCTCTCTCAAGTTAGGAAAACAAAGATTTTTCAGCTTTTAGTGTGTGCTCTCTGTTTCTTAAGTTCCAGCAGGAAGTGCCATAATTCAGCATAGGACAGAGTTACAGCCTACTCCAATTAAATGTGTGCTCTCTGGAAAGTCATACAATGATAGATAAAGTGAAGCACAATACAGTAGAGACTCATACACAGTGGTAGGTTTAATATTTAATTGAAGGCTCTGAAGGAGAAAAGATCTAGGCATAATAATGGACATCTTGGTGAAGATATTTGCTGAAATGCCAGCAGCAAGTAGTGCAAGAGGATCTCTTCCCCTCCTCCCCTGTCTGGATGCTGAGGTTTGCTAAAAAGACTGTTGAGACACAGCTGATTTAGCAAATGCATTCCCTAGACAAGGATTGCATTTTATCATAAGTTATTTATAATTATACTGACCTTGTTTAAATGCAACTGTTACCAAACCTGCTGCAGTCAGTTTTGTTAAAAAAGTCATAAGCAGCTGAAATTGGGAAGAAAGTAGCAAAGGAGAGCAAAACTTAAGTGCATTGTGGTTTATTCTGTACCTGAACTTCTTACTGCTAACTCAAACCTGTTGAAATAGTTTTTCTTTAGGAGAGTAATTCCGATGGATTTTTGTATAACTTACTCTGGCACTATCCTAATATAACTAGCATGCTTGTGAACCTGGGAATGCTATCACTTTCTGTTTCTGGGTATACCTTTGATGCTGTACTCTCTGAAAACCTGATTTGGTTATTATTCTGTCTGTTGCTATTCTGGGTTTTCCAGAGGGGAACTGGAAAGAGGATAAGGTCCAGTACTTCATCCAAGGTGACCAGAAGGATCTCCAGAGTACAGCTAAATGCTGAAACCACCTGCCTAGCCTCTGTCAATGATTTCATAAGAAATAAATTCTTAGGGTAAAGGAAGAGGTGAAATGCTTAGCTGTTACAAATTGCTGTAACTTCATAACCAAGTGATTTATACCAATTAAAGCTCTGCCCCATGTTACTCTATTATGACAGAGAACCAGGTCAGTATTTTGCAACCAAAAGACATATATGTAAAATATTGAAAGCTTTTGAAAAACAGTCTAACTGTTAACCCAGCAGTTATTAACTGTTCACCCAGCACTGCCAAGTCTACCACGTCTCCAAGTGCCACATATACGTATCTTTTAAACACATCCATGTATGGTGACTCCACTTTCCTGGGCAGCCTCTCCCAGTGCTTGACAACTCTTTTGGTGAAGAAATTTTTTTTAATATCCAACCTAAACCTCCCTCGGCACAAACTGAGACCATTCCCTCTTGTTGCTTATTACCTGTGAGGAGAGGCCCACCCTAACCTCATTACAACCCTTTTTCAGGCAGTTGTAGAAAGTGATAAGGTCTCCTGAGCCTTTTTTTCCCCCAGGCTAAACAACCCCAGCTGCCTTAACTGCTCCTCATAAGACTTTTGTGCTAGACCCTGCTTTTAAAAAGACTGTTTAAGCTGTTACCTTAATAATTTCTTTAAGGATTTGTATTTTCTTTTTAAATTAAAAGGCTACAAAGCTGCCAGTCAGGCAAACAGTTTCTAAACTCCTGGGATAGTGAATCTTCACATTTTAGGGCAGGAACTGTTTTCTGCTCAAGGAAAAGTTATTGTCACTTTGTGATGTAGTGTGGCATACCACATAGTTCTGCAGAGGAAGTTGCACCAGTGGTGCATTGGCTGGAAGGTGAGGAAATCCAAGTTCTGTTCCTGTATAAATATGGTAACTTTGGTTTAAGACCATGCCTTAGTTTCTTTTCCAAAAACTGTGAGGATTGTGCTGGCACACTCTTGCAGAGCATTTGGGGTCTGTGGATGGTGAAGTCTGTTTTGTTCCAGCAGAGGTCTCAACATCAAAAGTCTCTGAAAATGGCTTAATCCTCAGAAGTGTCTGGTATAGCAGCAGTTACCAGGCTTTCACTGTTAGTGACATAGCTTGCAGATCAGTGATTTTATGCAATCCACAAAACTAGCAAAAGCATCAGAGTTTTCTTGGGTTTCCCTCCCTGCTTGCAACGATGACTCTTCATTCAGATATTGGTGTAATACAGGTTGCTGCTCCTTATATGAGCCTGAGGGCTATAAACGGCTTTGAAACAGCTGCATCATGGGATGCAAAGCTGGAAGAAAGGTATAACTTGTTCTTTGCACAGCTGTGAGTCTCACTTCATGGCCATAATCACCAAGCATGTACAGGGAAATTACTTCCCTTTGAAATCATAGCTAAAAAATAAACAAGCCTCTAAAACACATATTGGGCAAATTAGTTTCTCTATTAAATTTACTCTTTGAATTTTAACTATTTGATAGCTTGTCCTAAATGAGTTGGCCTCCATGTTTATTATCCCCCGGGGATGCTCTATATTATGGCAAAATAGTAGGACTGTCAAAGAGCCAGTCTGACAGGCAAGGGTAGCTCAAATAGAGATGCTCTAATAGTGCTTTTGCCCTCTGGCCTGTGGTCTCTGCCAGGTTTCGCCTGGGGCACATGGAACAACAGCCCTTTTTAAACCACCTGTGATTTCAGTCTGAGGCAGGTCTCATAATAATTCTCAAATTTATCCTGCCAGAAAAATTCAGAAGGACCATTACCCAACTAATGTGTTTCTGTGCTCCAGAGTACATTAGTGTTACTGAACAAGAATTAGACTGTGATGGGAGAAAAATATAAAGCTTTGTATTAAGTATTGCTGAGCTTGATGCAGTTTGCTCACACCAGAATGCTGGGAGGCTGTCACAGTACAGGGACTGGTTTCAGTCCCTGGCTGGTTTGTCTGTCAAAGACCTCGGCCAATCAGGCACAAATACATCACTAAGCAAGGCATTGTTCAGACTATAAACCCAGCCAATGCAGTGACAAGCCGGGAGCTTTTGAAGCTTCTGTGGGTAAAAGAGAGCCCCTGGAAATAAACCTCCTCTATTTGCTGCTCACTACAAAAGGGCTTGTGTCGGCTGCCTTCTTCTCCCGGCCTCCCCTCCCCCCACCCACATGTGGTGACTCTGCAACTTGATCGATTCAGCCTTCTGAGATTTTTTTGTACTTTTATATCATGGGAGGAATCTTCTCAGATGCCCAGCCACTG
>WEKY01043512.1:1319-13246 GCA_013390045.1 Picathartes gymnocephalus
AGCTAAAGTTTGAATTGGGGAATTGATGCTGAGATGCAAATGGAGCAAAGCTATAAAGGTGTGAAGAACTTGATGGACTCGGGGTCCATCTTGGGGTCCAGTGTGAGAGCAGCCTCTGGCTCCCCAGGCTGTGCCTTTGAAGGCCTTTCAAATAAATATCCACCTTTATTCCCTTCCTCCTGTCTAGGCTCTGTTTCTAGGGAGCCACTTCAGGCATCACATTTACCCCAGCTGCTCTTTCCACAACGTCTCCAGTCTGCAATGCAAGGTTGGTCACACACTGCCCAGCCACAGGGTCAGCAAATCCAGAGCCATCGCAACATTTTGTGTCACATCACAGAGCAACATGTCATTTGGGCTGTGAGACACACCTGGCTAGGAACTGGTTCCCCATCTCTAGTAGATATTCTGCATTATTCCGTAAGATTTACATTCAAATGATCATACTGGCATGGTGCATGAAAGAAAGCTGTACACAAAGACCATTATTTCTCTCCTGTTACCTTCTAATATAGAAAAAAGATGGAAATTTAAAACATTAGAGGAAAAAGAAAAGAATCTTATAGTTCATGGGTCATATCATCCCAAAAATTATGCATTAATGGTAAGAATAATTTTCCTCAAAGACATGCCCTGGCTCCAAACCTACAAGAAGTACAATATTAAGGGATTCAGGCAGCATGTGGCAGAGGTGAGAAACTTGGGATTTGTTACTGTTATAACAGGAATGTGGCATACTCCTCCCAGCCATACTCCCAACACAAATAAAATACTAGTGGAGCAAGAAGGCTTTGATTTTTTTTTTCTTTTTTGGTCACAGTTTAGTGTTTTGTTTTAGTATTTCACTAGCTACATCCAGAAAAGCAGCATTAAAATTATAATTGTGAATTGCTCGTGCTTGATGAAGGTCTGTTACTGAATTATGGTATCTGGACAACTTACTTCAGAAAAAAGACCACAGACAGGTTTATTATTTAAATAATTCTAATGGCTAGAGCTATATAATTAAACATTGATGTACCAAATGTTTATCTTCGTATTACCCCATAAATAAAGCAACATGATTTAGGTTCTTAAGAAGAAAATTATGACTGTACCTTACAACCTTCACAAGCATGTACTCCGTAATGGTAGCCTGAGGCTTTATCCCCACAAATTCTACATTCAATGTTTAACGCTCCACTGGGTGATTCATCTATGCTACCTGGAGCTGTGGCAAAATTAATGGATGAAGGACTGGATGCTGGTGAAAGGGTGTCTAAAAAAAAAAAAAAAAAAGAACACTTCATAAATACTATACTGTCAAGATTGATACAAGTTCTACACTTAAAACCACACAAAATATGAGCTTATTCTAAAAAAGAATCTTGAGTTAATAGTCATTAAGTGAACTAACAATTCGACTATAAGTCTTTGAAAAATAATTCTTATTTCCAGTGCAACACACACACAAAATACAGAGTGTACCTTGCTAATTTTGATGAGACATACGATGTCAGGCAGGAAAAAGCCTTACTGAAGTGACTCTGGCAACAAGAACTAGATGGGTGAAAATGGACCCAATAAATTTACACACCATACCAATGTTCTTTGCAGAAAGGCTGTGAATAGCTCATCTTGGCTTTCCATCTTCCATCTCTTGTGCTGCAGGGATGAGCAGGGGATCTCTTGTTGCAGTACCACAAGAGACACATTCCTACCTCACACAGATACACCTCAGATACACATAAGGACCTCTGACCTTTGAAAAGCTACTCATAATTCTAAATGACAATCTAAACTAAGGCCTGAAAAGCAGATGGACGAGTCCTGCACTTTCAGCAGAAAGGCTGAACAGATGTTAAAAGAAAGGTAACACACATGCCTGCTTCTAAAATAGTCTGGCTCAGGTATTTTGTATTTTTCTTAAATGGGCAAAGCATTTCTGAGTCATACAATGAAATAAACTTGCCAGACGTGCCACCAGTAGATGAACACATTACAAAACTAACACGTTCCAACCTTAATTATTTCAATTAATATTTCCAGCTTGTTTGAGGAAAATATTTTCTGAGGCCAGAATTTCTTTTATCTTCCATCTTGAACTTGCACCACAAGACTTCAGCAAATTAATGGGTGTGTTATTTTAACAGACAGATTAAGAAACACTCATGAATGTAGGTCAGCAAGTATTATGTTGGAAAAAACCTTGGCACAGAACTCAGAGTCTGCATTGCCATTGCTGCCAAGCCCACAGGCATCAGAGTCATCAAGAACAGCCTAAACCTCAGGATTTTTTTGAAGTGTGATTTCTTTTTACTTGCCTGATGGAATTTGAGCCTTAGAAGTTTATATTTTGCACGTTCTCTAACCACAAAACCAGTACATTTTGCAATGAGCACTGAATACTCCACGAGAAGGTGACAGTAGAAGCTGATCTAAATTATTGTAGGCCTTGTACACACCCACACTCAAATAATTGTAAAACCTCCTGCCTCTGAAGGACCATGTTAAAAACAAATACACACATACATAAAGCACATCGTAACTTTTCCTGTGCAAGGCATCCCTCTGATGAGAAGGTCTGCAACCAAAAGGGAACCAAGTCATAGTTCTAGAAACACTCCTTTGGTCAATAGTGCCATGAGGCAGCTCTCCCCATTCCCTTCAAACCCACACTGTTCATTTCAACTGCCTCAGTTCTATTATTCCAAGGTGAAATAGGGATCACAAGCTGGGAATTGATCTAAGGTAAGAACCCCCCAAAGCAAAACGTAATGTAAACCAACCAAAAGATTAATAGCAAACTACTTCAAATGGCCCTGCTGCTAAAAGACTTGCAAACACCCAGACTCAATAGGAAAATCCTCCTGAGATCACCAGTGTCCCACACCACTGCAGTGACTCCCATTCTGATCTCTCAAACAAAGCCTCTGACTAAAGACTATGTAACTTCATGTGACAATCATTCTTCAGTGACATTTGTCTAATATGTTACCTTCAGCCTTAAGTATTTTAAGACCATGCCATAATCAGATTATATATTTCTAGTGTCACTTCATAATAAACAACAATTATTGCATTAAAGAAGTTTTTAATTTCTACCATTCTATTTATAAAAGAAAGTTTTATGCTAAACCAAACTCTCTTACCTGTTATAACTGATCCATCAGATCCTGGGCCATTTCCCAGTGACTGGAATTCTGTTAAACTTAAGGCTCCAGAGCTATCGTCACCTAGAGACTGGGACAGGTCTTGAATGTTCTCCATGTCTTGTAGGAACTCTCCAGATAAAGGGCTGTCTATATCCTCCTCCTCCAAGGCAGTAAGGGGATAGAGTTGGTTTTCAGTGTCCACCATTTTGATGAAGTAGAGCAGTCACTTAAACTTCTTTTTACTGGTGAAAGAACAATTTTTAAAAAATCAGATATTTAAAAAAAATATGTTTGAACCAGTTGCAGCACACTGAATACAGGATTTCTAATCCAAAGGCAAAATATTATACAGCATTCTGTTGCTCTGGAAGCTTTACACAACATGAATCATCAGGAGCACAGGGTGGGGAAAATTCCCCAAAAGACTTCAAGATGAATGAAAGTTATGACAAGATCAATCTGTAGATTGTTGTTTTCTCTCCATTGCTGAGAAAAGTGTTTCTACAGAAGGCATTACGCACTTCCCACTAAAACTTATAACAAACATCAATATTCTACTCACTCTTCTTGAGTAGGAAAAATAAAGGAGATGCTGTCACTATTACTAACTTGCCATCTCATTCTACAAAGACCATTAAGTAGAAATCTATTTGCCCAATTTCTTTGAAACAGGATAGTTTTAACTAAAAAAGGGAAGTAATTTCTACATCACATAGTGCAGCAAGCAAGAACACGTAGGAGACTCAGTTTGGGAGTTTACCCATGATTTCCAACACCGGTTAGAGACAACAGGGACATTACTGTACTGACTGTGCTGGTGGGTGAGAGCTGGACATGCAGCACGGATAAGCCCAGTAACACCTGGAAATGTGCTGTTTGCTCTTAGTTACCTATCCAAGTCCCTGACATAACCAGAACATACTCAGACTCAGAAATGAGAAATCCCTCGTTTGTATTTGTGAAAACAAAATTAAATTCTTATCCTGTGATGTATCTATTTTGTGATGGGGGAAAAGCGCAGAGAAACCTCCAGCAACCCAAAGGAGCCTACCAAATTTGTCTCCCTAAGGAGCCATCAGCAAGAAGAAGAGAGGAATGGCAGAGCATGTGATTGGCACTGCTCCTCCAGTGTGCTCTCCATGAACTTCTCCTGGGTCAAACCAGTTGTTCACAGCACAGAAACATTATATTCCTCTGCAGACACTCAGCCCCAGCATTGCTCGGGCAGCTCCAGTAGGCACTGGGCTTCTTGTACCCAGTGCTCCCAGCTGAACCACATACATCTCTCCAAGCATCACTTCTTCATCCAGCACAAGTATTTTTAAAAGATTAAGTGAACACTGACATCTACCTTCAACCAAAATAGGCATTATCTGACAGGAAAGCAAAGGAAAGGCTTGAGAGCTGACCTCTGAACATGGCGACAGCTGCCTGGTACTGCCCAAATCGCACCACACTTTTCCACATTTACAATCAATATGTAAAATTCAGCAGCCTTTTTAGCTAAATTTCTGTAAAAACAACCTAATAGCTAGTGAAACATAAATGGAGTGCTTCTTGTTTTAACTATTAAATTACATACCCTTTTGTACTTTCAAACACTGCAAGTAAATTACAGCTGCTTAATCATTAGAGCTCTTGTCAATGATTAACTGGTACTTAGGCAAGCATGACGACAACATAACAATTTCTGAAGACTGTCAAAATATACTAATATTCACAATACTGATAATTAATTTTTTTATAAGCACAGAAAATCCTTAAGTAGGATGTCTAGTATTTATGTAGTAAACTGCATTCTGGCTTCTCTGTGTTCTGTGCATGTTTACACATGCACATGCTTTCATTGGCAGGTTTCACGTAATATGCATTGATCCTTGCTTGAATGAAAAAAAAGCTTCTAAAACAAAAAGAGTAATGAGTATGAAGTTAATTTAACATTCACAGAGAGTATTTCGTTTTACAAAAAGCCCTGTACATGTTCCAACAGCTGATGGAGTAGCTGCAGCATGATGACTCCTCTAAAAGATGTGTCTTCTAATAATATTTACAAAAATTCTGTGCCACAAAGACATTTGCAGAAGATTTTCTCAGTTTCCCATACAATACTTTAGTCTCCATAACCCCTTTCCTACCACCAAGTACCAACACACACAAACTGAAAACGAGAGAATATAAAAAAATAAGGACACCATTTCATTGAATTATGATTTTAAGGTTAAACAGGTTTTACCCTTTCACATCCTGTTATCTCTGAAATATGTCTATTTTCACAAGAAGTCCTTTCCCACCACTTCACTGTGAATACCCACTGAGTAACTTACCTATAAATTTGAAAGTAGTCCCAAAGAAATCAGTCAGATTATTAAAGAAAAATACCTCAACATGCAGGTATCAGTTACTTGCTTCATTTTTGGAAAGGAATGGAGGGAGATTAAACCTGCAGCCCTTCCACATTTAATACTTGCCACACCAGGGATAATCCCTGTAAAGAAACAGGTCTCTGAGATGCAAAGGTCTCTGGGAAGTAGTAACAAAGTCTGAACTTACTGCATAAACAAATTGATCGTGTAAAGGGCTTGCTTGCAAATACCAGGGTTAAAGTTGAAACAATCATTACCTCTAGGTCATTTTGAGAATGCTGGGGCTGAAAACAGCACATGTAAAACTCATGATTGCAACAGATACTTTTAGAAAACTTCACTGGATAGGAAGAGCCTTGAATATGTAAGCTGCAGATTATTTCCAATATCCTGATTCAACACAAAAAAGAACAGAAAATAAGATTTGGTACCTAAAGTGGTCTGACACTCAGACTTCTACCTGGGAAAGGATGCATATTTTCTCCTCTATCATGTGACAATTGATTCCGTTTTCATAGTTTGTAACCTTACATACTCACACTATTTTATATTTTAAGAAGTATTAAGAACGTAAGACAGAGAACATTTCCTATGCACGTGATGAAAAGTTTTCGTAAGCCACCCCTTCAGAATCAAGACTGCCAGTTGCACACCTCCTCTCCAAAAAAACCTACCCAGAAAAACTTCATCTTTCTTCCCTCTACTCAGCTGTACTTCAAGATACTATATACAACTTACAAGTATCCTTGCCTTTAGAAGAAATCAAAATTCACATACCCTAATGTTGGAATTTGACAGCAAAGCTGTAAAGTTAGGATCTTAAAAGTCACGTAAGGAAAAATTCTGTGCAATCTTGATTCCAATTCTCTCCCCAGCCCCATGGCAGGGGAGTGAGCAAGTGGGGCTTGGTTGCCTCCTCGGGTTAAGCCATGACAAAATGGTAAAAATAATATAGGAATTTTTTTTTTATATTACTCAGCCAAACTCAAGGAGAACTTACTGAGCTAGGAAGCTGTGTTTCTTTGGACCCAGGATTTTCTGTCCCATTGGATTTTAAATAACATTGGCTAGTGTGTAGTACAGATCAGTGCCTTTGAACAGGACCACTCACCTTCCTTTTAAATGTGACCTTCCTGCTTTAAACTATTCAGCTGCTTTCTAGACCTTCAAGATTACATATCCACAATTTCCTCCAGTGCATTCTTTCACTTATGTAACACATTTATTATACACTAAATAGTTTTAAAAATTGTTTGTTTTGCCAAGATTACTATTTAAGAAATAACTAATAACAGGACAGCAACAAAACTATTCAGGAGATAATGAAACTATTCATTTCAAATATCACACCCTCTCACTTTCACACAACAGATGCAGTTACTAATAGAGAAAAAACTACAAAGAGGAAATTAATTTTCAGCAAACAGAAATAAGAGAGGTAATTCATCTCACCTAATGTCAAACAGCTCACTTAACATTTTTGGGTTGAGTGGAGCTCAATGGAATTTCCAGAGCCATGACTGATCTTCGAGGCCATGATTACAAATTAAAACATGGTACTTTCAATCCAGCCACTTCCCTGATCCAGTTCACTGCAAATATTAGTGCTGGCTCAATGAAGACAGCAGAAATAAGCAGCTGGGAAGAGGGATACATGTGCTGCATGGCCAAAAAATAACTGCGTGTGCAGCCTGAATCTCCTCTGCAGAATGCAGTGACTGTGGGGA
This sequence comes from Picathartes gymnocephalus, assembly GCA_013390045.1. Lineage (NCBI taxonomy): Eukaryota > Metazoa > Chordata > Aves > Passeriformes > Picathartidae > Picathartes > Picathartes gymnocephalus. The sequence continues at coordinate 8,544 of WEKY01043512.1, forward strand.
CAGGCTGGCTCTGCAAACCAGGCACTTGCCTGCCTGAAGTGAAGAAGCCAATGTCTCTTTGGTCTCCTGTGACAGGTGAAAACTGCTTTACAGACCAGACAGCACCTCTGTTAGATTAAGGGGTATTACCATCTTTTGGCAGGACCGTGGAACTATTATGCAGGCTGCTATGTGCACAGATACCTTCCAGCAGTAAAACTGCCACTGAAATCCAGTAAATGGAAGACACAGGCATTTACCGTGAGCTGACACAACATGCTCCAATAAATAAATATATAACAAAAATGAAATTGAAGTTCCAATACTGGAAACTCAAGCTGAGAGTAGAATCTAGCTCAAAGAAAGACCTCTGCTGCTTATAAAGAATAAAACAACATGCTAGCATCAAGTGGCTTTCTAATGGAGAATTTTAAATTCAACAAGCCCCTCAAGATCCTGGTAATCAGGAACTCCATTCAGAACACTTTATATTTACACTGACTTCATATTAGACCAGAAAATAGATTTCACCATATTTCATCCACAACATTAGACTGGTCAGCCTCTAGCAGACAGCTCAGCTTCAGATGTAAGGAAAGACCACAGCTCCCAGGTATCAGCACAGTAAGATCTGAAGCCTGTGTTTAAAGGAGCCCCTGCAATTCTTCCTGACATCAGGAGCCAGATTTGGTTTCATCAGCAATGGGACAGGAAGGTTTTGCAACTTTTGCCTCCAGGCTCCAAGGACAAGACTTACAGGTCTATCACCTCAAGTTTACACCTATCTGCAATCCTGCTTGCTTTCTTCCATACACGTGGATGTATCAAACATGGCATTACTCAAATTTGCATCAAGGTCCTTCTGATAAAAGGAAAATAACCATGTTGTAAAGAGGGGAGATTCAGGTGTTGTTTGAACTGCCTTCAAGCTCAAGTTGGTTCAAGTCTGCATAGAATACCAACATGACTGAGATTTTTTGGTTGTTGGGTTTGGTTTTTTCTCCTCTAAACGTGAGTTTTCATATCCAAAAAGTAAATGCTTTGGAGGTTTCTGTAATTGGGAATAGGAAGACTTGACTTTTCTGTCTAGTGAATGCTGAACTGAAACTAAAGTCAGAAATAGCTGTATATCAAAGTAAAGCTTTCACCTCTCTTTTAAACCTGTATCTGCTGAATCCTTTAAAGAGCTGTCTACTCAGGACTTCAGTATAAGTCAATAGTAATAAAAATTAACAAACTATATAATACTATACGTAGGGTTATTGAAAAACATATAATGTTCTCCTTCACTATTTTCTTCAAGAAGTGTTTTTGGAGGGGTCTTTGTTGCCTTTGGTTTTTTGTTTGTGGGGCTTTGGGGATTTTTTTGTGGGTTTTTTGTTTGGGTTTGTGTGTGTGTGTGGTTTTTTGTTTGGTTTGTTTGTTTGTTTGTTGCTTTGCATATTTTGAGTTCCTAGGTTTTTGTATTTTTCTTTTTAACTACATTATAATCTTGTCTGAAATTTAAATGGTTCCAAACCCAAGCAAGCAGTGCCAAAGACTCAAATGAAAAACTTTGAGTTAAGGAAGCATTTTTGTCTTGCTTCAACTTTTATCGTCCAGGTACATAGAAGGCCTAAAAATCTCTCAATTTGTAATGATGTCTGTTTCCATTTTTATAATTGAACTGACTACTAGCTCCATCTATAGAATCAAGATGCTATTGTTAACATGGCTTTAAAGAAATCAGTCCGGAAAGCAGTATGAGGGAAGATTATTCAATTTATTACATTAGTTGTTAAAGCACTTAAAGCAAGTGGAGTTCCTAATATCCAGTATTTTTGAGGCATAACCACTGAAGAAAGTGTATTTTATTAACAAGAGATTCAAAAGGACAGTAAGAATTTCTTTCCTGCAAGAAATTAAGTCATGGCAACATCTTAGTAACCACTATGTTATAGTCTCTGTTCTCTGCCACGTGCTGCCTTTCATGTTCACTATAATTCCACCAACACTGCTCACAGCTCACCACAGTTTCTTATGAAAACCCCACTCCACTGTCACATCTTTGCACTTGCAACACTTTCTCCCTTTTTCCTTTCCTCTCCCAAACAAATCCCCAGTTTTTGCTCTTTATCCAAACCATTTCAATGTCAGTATCTCTTCAAGTCACTGTTATATTCCACTCAAATTACTCCACGCTTGAGGAGGATTCAAAGATTCCACGTGTTAATCACGATAGCCACAGGAGTTTGTATTTCAAGGTTCTACAGACTCTAAAGCTTCTGTGACAACACCTGGTAGGCAATGAAGCTGACAGAACACACTGACACACATGCAGGATGTGTATGCTGAACACTGACATGTGGAGAACACAGCTGCTGAGAAATGGAGCTCTGGTGCATCATTTAAGAGGCTGTTCCCTCTGCATGTACATCAAAAGCTGAGGTTTGATTTATGATTGATATTTGAACCAAGGGGAGGTCACATTCACACAAACACGACATACATGTATTTGCTATCTGATCCAAGAGCCAAGGTCACATTCACACAAATGTTCATCTCAGTATTTGCTTTATTTTTATTACCCTGTTGATGAACTCAAAGCTCTTTTACTTTCGTCATGTGTCCCAAAAACTCCTTGCCCATTTACTTGGAAGTTGCCAGGTTTTTCTAAGTTTTGCAATACTGCACAAACGTCTGATGAGCTAATTACATAAGCCAAGATTTTGAATTGATTAACAGTTAGGGACACCTTAATTTCAGAGATCAGAGCTCAGACTGAGGCTAAATCTGGTTGCATGGTATGGCCAGAACTAGGAGAATTAAAAAAGAGCATCAAACCAAAAATCCCACAACAACTGTGTCTCATGAACTGCAGGCACAGATTAGATGTCCTAAGCCACTGTCAGGTTTTTTTTTCTAAAATTAATTCATAAAAGTAAGTTTGAGTGGAGACGTCAAAGCTGATTACAACATGTACAGCATTTACAAACAGCCCACGCATTTGCCCCAACATGCTGCTCACTGGGAACCAGATCCTTAGGACTAAATTGGAATGCTGCAATTGTTTCCTTACACATGTGATTTACTGCATCTTAGATTATGAAAAGCACCTGCTCAACAATTTTCTAACTATACCCTGATATTCTATAGAGACCTCACTTGTTGAAGGATACAGGTATCTGAGTGTAACAGGCAAATCGAAATTGTATTTTAGAGTGGTGACTAAATGATTATTTGCAATAGAATCAATTTCTGAAGTAAATAAAATGCAAGGCCCTTGCTAAGTCTCCCGCAGAGTACATCTTCACTACATATGGTAAAAAGAAACCTCATAAGGTAACAAATTAAAGACATCTGTGCAACTGAAATTGTCAATTAAAATTATGATCTAATACACACATGCAACGCAAGGCATAATTTTTGGCATATTGATGGTGCTGTTACATAAACCTCTCACTCAGAAGATTTACTTGCTCACATGCTTGATAAAAAAAACCAAAACCAAACAAACCCACAAAAACATAACATATATGACTGTTTTGTCAAGAAAAACATCATAACTTTTACAAGCATAACTGTCTAGTAACTCTTCCTAACAAATGTGAAAATTCAGACATACTATATTTATGAAAAGAAAAAGCCAATTGCCACTAACTTAAAGTCAAACAAACACTTGGATGCACTTTCTGAAACTAATACTATTTCAACAATCTTTAGGGTTCATGTGTAAGTATAGGTAACTTCAAATGTGTTCTTACAAAACAGGATATAAGAATCTCTTTTGCTTTTTATCTGCAGACCTTTATGTGTAATAGTAAGTGGTATATATTATTGATAATAACATACTCTTTAGTACGTTTTTATCATAACGTATATACTATCATAACATACAGTAGTAACATACTCTCTAGAAATTAGAACCCTTGCTGTGTTATAAATAAAAATACTGGTCCTTAGCTGAAATTTATCATAAAAGGATAAGAAATAATTGCCTAATCTTTTCTTTTCTGAGCATATTTAACTTTCCTGTATTATTTCAACCTTGCTTATTCTTCAAGAGAAGAGCAGAGGATTGTTCCTACGACATAAAAACTTCAACTGACTACAACCTCATTCAAGGCCACGTATTATATTTAACAGATGCCAATCAACTTTGAGTTCATTGACTGGCAATGCAATTTTTGCAGCTGTGTATGACTTTGTGAGTTTAAACAGCATGATAAAAGCTTGGGAGCACTGAGGCAGCACCCAGATTTGAGAAGTACCAGTCAGACAGGTGTTTACTGTTGCCCCCTGCCCACACGACACCCCCAAAGCACCACAAACACACTGTGGCTGCTTCAGCCTGAGCTCCCTTGTCCTCCTGTGCTGGCTGACAAATAGAACAAGGCCAAACAGAGGAGACAGTTGCTGAATTCGTATTGCATCGCTTCCTCAGCAGGGTAAATAATGTGATTTACTTTCTTCTTCCCAGTCACCAACTTCCATGAAAATGACAGAATTTTAATGCCTTTGCAGCCACTGCTGCTCTCTCTGATTGGAGAACACTTTGCAGGTTCAGAATTACTGCGTGGGGGCACAGGACAGCAGACCACACTGCATATACCTGACAGGTAACAAGAGCAAGAGAGGTGAGGAAACAATCCTGAAAATTGTTTTCAGTTTTAGGGCATAACTCTTCCAAGACTGATCTGGACATTTGCCTGCACTATCTGTCCCCCCCCCCCCCCCCCCTCTTT
>WEKY01043512.1:13279-74546 GCA_013390045.1 Picathartes gymnocephalus
TTGCCTGCTCTATCTTCCCCCCACCCTCCCCCCCATTCTTTTTTCCAGTTCATTTTTGGTATTTATTTTGTATTTGCTGGGGTTTGTAGAACACACAAGTGTACAATAGGAGCTTGAAGTTATGTTAATACTTGGATTATTCTAGAGTTTTCTAGAGTCCCTCACTTTGGTTCTTATTCACACACTTTATTAAGAAAAAGATAATTGGCTGTTCTTGAAATAGTGGTCAAATATTCACTTTGGCTGAGGATTTCTGACCTGTAAGGAAAAATACTAATTCTTGCAAATATCTTAATGGCAACATTCTTCCTGCATAAAGAGCTACTGTTTTGGAACAAAACTTTCAATCTAAAAGGAGAGGGAAAAAAGGAAAAAGATAAATTAAAATTACTTAATGCAAGAATTTGAAAGGTATGTTTAGCATACTGATTTAAAGTTATGAAAAGTTTCATTTGAGTCTTACCTGCCATTCAATGATTAGGCCTTGCAATCCCCAATTTTTAGTCAACTTAGACAGATACAACTTCTCTGCCAGATACAACAATCTCCCAAGTTTTGCCACCCTCATCTCTTTACACAAGTCCTGCTCAGAAAAATATAAATAAAAAAGCCCAAACTTTGCATCTGTACCTTTTCCTACAAAAGCTCTCCTACTTAAGACCAGTATTCCTTTAAAAGAGACATGAAGTCTCTTAGTTTTTTCATTTATAGCTTAAACTTCTAGCTCAGGCTCGTTATTGTTTTGGCTCAGGACAGAAGTCCAGTTGCTTTGGTATCTGGTACTGCAACTTTTGCTTCAAAGATCAATAACAACAAAAAATCTCTTTCTGCCTCAAGAATACCTCCTTTCAGTCACCATCACGCTCCCTATCCCAAACCTGAGGTTACAGTTCTTTTCAATATTCTGTCAGCTGTCTCACCCCTCCCCTCCATCAGCCACATCAACCCATCCCCAAATCCCCTCCTTCAGCCCCTCAGTTCTCCTGTCTCCTATCCCAGCTCCTCCAGCATCTGCACAGCTGCACCCTCCTCACCATCTGCAAACCCTCGCATGATTCATCACCAAACGTAACAGACCATGATTATTCACTATTTGAAAAGCTACAGAGGAATTTACATCTGTTTCTGGAAGAGATTCAAGAAGCTTGAATTTGCCTTCTTAGCAGAGAACACCACCACTGTGTATTTTCAGTGGTTTTATTTCACTGATAAACTTTATTCCCTTGTCCAGACATAGTAACATGACTTATTTGATAAATTAAATTCAGCTTAACAGAGGGATTTATATCCTTTAAAAATAATGACCCTCAGATAAGATATTACAGATTTAGGCCCCTCCTGCTTGCAAGTGTCTTTTTGAAAATTGAGTCATTCCAACAGACCAGCTTTACTCTTCTACCAGCACAAAAAAAATCCAATGTCTTCTGTAAGTAGCACCTGAAGTTGTGTAGTTTACTTATTCGTTATTGTGCTACAATTTTACTCATTTGTTAGGAGTATTTTTACAGGCTCTTGTTGCTCAGCTATTACCTTTAAGTAAATAAACAAATGAAACCCACTAAAAATAAACTAACTTCAATTTAATGTCATGCCACAACTCAGAGTACCCAGAGTGGAATGCAAAACAAAATTCTTTCACTTTTTGTTGCTTGTTTTCTTTGTTGGTTTTGGTTTGAGTGTTATGTTAAGAAAAAGGCCTTCAGTTTTATTCTGACAATTCAGACATCCCTACCTTTAAAAGTTTTCCTTTGTGATAAATGTATCACACGAAAACAAAGTTTACACTGAATTAGCGTTACTGACAGGAGCCTTGGCAACAGGCATGAATGCAATTAATCTACATTCTTTGGCAAATGGACATCAAGTACTTGTACTTGCAAGCTCCTGACACGTCAGATAGAGGATATACTTGGGACTTCATGACTTCACAGCTCTAAATCAGGTCACTCACTACAGTATACAGATCACAAGCCTCACACTCCTGCGTGACCAAAAAGTGGCACACTATAACCAATTATTTTCCTGCCATGTTTTCCCTGTTTATCCTCTGTGACACGAAGGGCATCTGGTGCCCAGTCTAACAGCAATACCAGCACTGCTGTACATCTGCCACCCCACTCCTTTTAACCAAGGAAGCATCTGAATTGCGGAAAGGTGGAGGAAGAATGTGAATCCAGTGAAACGGCCAGGAAAAGAAAACCTCTTTAAAAAGCCATGCATGTACGTTCATATTCCAATTTTACTTCACTTTGTAAGGCATTTCGGCTGGTTTGAATAAGACTTTGAAAGAACAGTTATGGGGACACAGCACACAGTCCCTCTCTGGAGCACAGCTGAGCTACTGCTTGCAAAATAAAGTTACCTTAAGGGTACCCAGACAAGTCAGCTTACGAAACGTAATAGCTCCCTCACATCAGAAGGATATCCCTTCAGCAGCTCCCCGACACTGCCTGCCCCGCACCTTCCCTCTCCCTTTCCAGCCACGCTGCTCCCCGGTGCCTGGGCTGCCGGATCCTGCTGGCCACGTCTGCCACCGCCGGTGACCCGGGGCCAGAGCAGCGCCCGAGCTGCTGCGGAGCCTCTCCGACACGGCTGCGGCACGCAGCAGCCCGGCAGGCTCCCAGGAGAGCGCCCGGCCCGGGGCACTGCGCGCTGCTCTGCGCCCCTGCCAGCCCGACGCGCCAGCTCCCGACAGCAGTCCCTGGCCAGTTTTATCCCCCAGTGCAGACACAGCCTTCGGTGAAAATCCCGTTCGCTTAATCGCCAGAAGGGCAACACAGGAAAACCACAAACAGCTCCAGAGAGCTGAACACACCCACTGAGGGGCGGCAAAAAAGACGGATATGGATGGGAGAAGAAAAGAAGGAGGTTAGATCAGATGCAGCTGTGCTGTGTAGCCACACTCCTTGCTGTAGCCCGTATTTGCAAGGCTATCAGGAGCTACCGACACAGGACATACACACAGCCCCTTGCCATGTAAAAGAGAAACAAAATGAATGATAGCTGCAAACGGAACAATTCTATGTTCTTCGAGGATAACCACTATTACATTTCCACAGGATTTATTACAGGATTTATAATCTTGAGAAAATGCAACTCCTTGTAAATTCAGTTAGAATGACAGCAGCTCATTATGCTGAAAATCAGGTGCCCAAAAGGTACATTTAACTTGAAAATCTGACAACTGTTTGAAAACTGGCCTGTTTCTGTTCCATCTGCAGCACAGAACAACAGGCAGAGCTGCTGCTTTATTCAGAGGCAGTGTAAGGCACAGTAGCCTGTGCTGCTTGTCTTACACAGGTACTAAAGTTGCTACCCGATCTGATCAGACTGGCCTGGTTAGCTGCACACAGCATGTCCTTTATCCTCCTGAGGTGGGTAAGAATCTATACACTTCACTTGTTTTATATATATATACACACACACACATACATATAGCTATTTTGTAATCTTCCACTGAAAACTGCCAACAAGCCAACAATACTCCCTGTGACCTGCGGGGTGCAATTAATTGTATTTTAACATCAGAGTGTATGAATTAATTGACAGCTGTACTGGAGGATTCCTCTGCCCTGTTGGACAGAACACTGCCTGCTAATAAATAGAGTCTCCAGAGCAGTCTCCTGACACAACACCCACCTTCTCCTTCATCCTCCCCCTCAGGTCCAATTGGTTCCATAGTCTATTCTTCAGTCTTACTACTCCAGGGGATGTTTTCCATACGTGTGGCATGAAGATGCCAGAGAGTTTGGTTTGGTTTTGTTTAATGGGAGCCTGCCCCATGACTCCAGTGTCAGGTACTTGGTACTATTCTTCCTGAAGCAGTAACACTAACAGCAGGTTAGGAAGCGTTATCAGTAATTCAAGTCTTCTCTTTCAAGCAGATTTTGCAAATAAGACGTGAGCTCTTCTTACCTTCTGGACATTCACGTTCAGTGGTTTGTTCTGTGATTTGTTGCATCAATCATTTCCCGTAAATAATTTTTAAAACAAAACAGGCTCGTAGCACTTATTTGTGTAACAAAACAAAACAAAGAATGGCAATATAAGCCTATATGCAGGTAATGGAACCTACTCAGCATAACAGTGCTGGATGCATGGATATACACAACAAAAGAGCAAGACCTGCCTCCAAACCTTAAACACAGGCTGTAGAATAGTTTCAAATGATCCATTTTTATGATTTTTTTGTTGTTGTTAAATGTAAATAATATTAAGTTATTAATACATTATTAATACGTAAAATACATCAAACACTAAACTATTCACAACAGTAAGTTCCCTCAGCTCCAGGATGTTGTACACTCACAAATGAGTAAGGACTTACTCAACCAGCAAACCAAACAGCAGCTCTGGTTTCCTTCTATGTACTTCTCAAAAAAATGAAAACAAACTAATGAGACACAAAAATATGAAATACGAAAATATTGGACTAACTTGCCTTCACATGTATTTCATCTGCCTGGAAACAAATGCCAAAGAGCTGTACAACCTCAGCACAACTTCAGCTCACTGCTCTGAGTTCCTCAAGGCAGACACATTTTGGAACAAGTTTCTTTAACTATTTGGAAAGACTTAGTGAATAATTCCTCAGTTTATACATCTTTTAAACACCATGATAGTGTATCAGCATTGTTAGAAAGGGATAGGTAATTTGCTAAATGCTTGCCAATCTCTCCTACTCTTAGGGTTTCCACAGGCATGAGACAACTTAAAACAAAAAATTTAGATTTTTTACAGCACCACAGAACAAACTCTGCCTCTTTGGTAGTTTGCATCTTTCCAAAGTAAAAAATAATTTAACACCATGCACATTTTAAGACTTAGCAAAGACCCACACAAGCAAGTCACATAACAACTCAAGCCTCAGTCAGGATTAGAGTGCCAATGAGTTGTAGTTTATAATTTATATTAATCTGTGCACGAGAAGTCCTTCACTGGACACAGAAATTACACTTCTTTGATATTTAAAGACACATGCAATGCACTTATAAATAAATATTGTTTCATAAGCAGAAACTATGAGAAGTGGAATGAGGAAGTGGAGTCAGATTTGGCAACATCTCAATGCCACATGCAATCTGGTCACACAGCAGTCTCCTCATATCAGCTGGGTATCGTTAAAAGATGTCAAGTATCACACTCTTTGAGAGTTTCAGTTTTATTTTGAGGATAGCGATGATCAAGAGCCTCACTTTACCCGACAAGTACTTTTTAATTCGGTGAAAAATTCAGCCTTCTACTTCATAAAAAGTCATTCAATATTTAATTTAACAGACCTGGTCCTTTGAAATGCTGAGCACTCTAGTTCTAAAATATTAAGAATTCAGAATTCTACTGACTAGCACCTAAGACAGCAGTAGATATCAGAACATAAGGAAGTTTTACTTTGTTCTCCTGATTGTGCTACAGCTTTCTGTTTATCAATTATTTATTGGCACTACATGCTCAGATTTCTTTCCCTGTCATTTGACTACACATTAATCATTCTTCACAGAGATTCTATGCCCAGTCCACGTATGTACTCACCTGTTCATGCAGCATCTTGCAAGGCTGGAACAGAAGTTGTTTTCCAGAATCTCTCCCCCTTCCATTTCATGTGCAGATTTGTGACAACAAGCGGTTCTTCATCAGTAAAAAGCTGCTGACATCCTTAAAAAAATAAAAATACAGAGTCAACAAAACTTCTCAGGGCTTAGTATACTGATTTTACATAGCTAAGATGCAATATACTTAAAGAAAATATTTCTTTATGCTTTTTCAGAAAAAAAAAAGCTTTCATTTCACTTGGGCTGAAATTACTTTTTAAATGACTGCATTTTTTAGTATGTCCCTAGTTTTTCAGCAGGACCACACTGACATCTAGCTAACTAGGAAATATAACTGGTATATCCCAATATAATTCTGATCTTTTTTTCTTCATACTAAAAGGATTCAAAACCACTCAACTGAGAGCACTACAGTGACAGCCCTGTGCTATTTTAACTATCTGTTATAGAGTAAAATATTTTTACTGCTGAAGAGTGTTCTCACAAATGTCCAAGTTTTTCTGTGGACACATTTAGAGTAGTTATGGTTTCCAAGGTGCACACACAGTCCCATGAGATGTCTTTGCAACTGACCTTTATTTTGAGGATTTACAGCCCAAAGGTAGAGGTTTTTTTATATACGTTATAAGGCCTATATAAAAAAAACCATACATAGCTAAAAAAGCCAAACAAATTAAAGAATCAGAGAGATTTTGAAAAAGGGGGTTAAAAAAAAGTTTAAATTCCCAAATGATGCAAGAAAAGATGGTTGTACATTTAATAAATATGAATTCAACTTTATATTTTTCAAGACAAGTATGGTGTTCTCTTTTTCCCCCTTGCAAAAATATGACATGTGCAACAGAAGCAGAACTCAGAACCCAAATCTCATCAGGAGAGCTATAGAAAAGTAAAGAAAAAAACAGAGCTGTTTGCAATTTTTAAGTACAGCTGCTTCTGAAAAAGTACTAAGAAAAGTTATGTTTCCTTGCCCACTTTGGGACAACAGTGAGCATTATAATCCATTTTTTAGAACAAGGTGAGTATCTCAGGCCACATATCCTACTTTCCTGTAGGACATTATTGTCCCTTATATTTTTATAACACTCTACACATGAAATATTAAAAGCATAACAACACTGAATCCCAACTGAAGTGTAACCCTTCCTCCATAGTCTAAAATTCATGATACCCTTTATGAAGGCTACAGTATTAACAGAAAATGAGGACACTAAGAAACTACTGAAAAGCAAGTCGCAAACCCACAAGGTGTTTCCAACAGGTAGCCAAAACTCCCTATGCACCTGACTGTAAAGGATGACAGTCAATATAAGGCACCAACAGCTTGAGAAGAATGTTGTTTTGGACCATGCTAAGAATTCCTTCCAAACATGGGAAAAGACAGCAAGCATGCTGTCTGTGGAGTTCCACAAACCTCTGATAAGGTCTGCACACTCTCATCCTTCCTACTGCATTACTTGAAACTCCCAAAGTTGCCACTCAAAGTCACTACGAGCCGGTGGCCGCTCGGTAGCTCATGCCAGCCAGCAAAGGTTATGATACTGGTTTGGGTTTGAGCAGACGTGTGCCCACATTACATGAACCACAACTGCCTCAGTTCCAGCACGAGACCAGGCAGCAGCCTCAATGCTAAGTCAATGGTTCAGGATTTGCAAAGGAAACACTTTTTACAGCTGATCCCTTCTGCTGCCTGCAAAGCAAATTTCAAAAGGTGAGCAGTGCCAGATGCCAATGAGAAAGTCGGTGCATGTTCTGCAATACAAGGAGCTTGACCACGATTTTCCTTCACAACAAAAGTTACACAACACCTTTATTAGTGCAGTACTACTAAGACTACCCAATGCCAAAAGTGCCAAACATTATCATTCCAGATAATCCTGTGTGACGAATACTGTGCTCATACTACTTCCATCAGAGAGCTTAGGAACAGCTCCCCGTGTCACTGAGTGAGACTGGGCCAATCTTAATATGATACAAAAAAGCAACACCTTTTCGCACTCCTTTCCATTGTTACTTCTGGAATGCTTTTTGAAAAGCAAGAATCCAGCCCCATAGGGACAACGAAGAACTCAGCAAACCACAAAAGCAAGCCCCGGAGGCATTCCCACTGACCTGCTCCTCGCTCCCAGGACAGAGGACCCTCCTCTGACCAGCCGACCGCCAACAGCACGACGCACCTGACTGAGCCAAGCCAACAGCGGGAACCTCCAAGCACGTACTTTCTGCCCAGTGCCCGAGCTCATTCCAGGTTAAGGGCAATCCAGATGTTCCATTCAGGAGACACGACAGTTGCCAACTACCGCTCGTGTGACAGGGCATTACCCCCGTCCTCTGTTCCCACCTCCAGCGCCCTGAAATCCCGCTCCCCCGGGGCTTCCCGGGGGGCTCTTTACCTGCGCCCGTCCGCGCCGGGCCGGCTCTGCCCGTCCCGCAGCCCCTCGGCCTCGTTCCCGCAGCCGGGGCCGGGCGCCGCGCCGAGCGAGCAGTAGGAGCCGCTACAGCATCTCCCCGGGCCGGTTACCTCCTCCTGCTGTCCGCCGCCGCTCCGCCGAGCACTTCACACCGCGGGGCAGAGAGATAAGTAACAGCGAATAGCAAGGGAGGGGAGGAGAAGAAAGGACAGGTCATTAGCAAAGCAGCCGCCGCGTTAGCGAGGCGGGGGCGTCACTCAGCCCCGGGCGTGCGCTCCCGCCTCCTGCCGGCGCCCCGGCCGGGACACGGGCACCGCGCGCGCGGGGGGCGCCCCTAAGGCAGTACCGTGCATCGCTGCCGCGGGCTGCGCAGCGCCAGGCCGGGCCGAGCCGCGTCCCCGGCTGCTGGCGGGGAAGGAGCGGGGAGGGAACGGGAGCGGCCGGTGACAGATCCCGGAAGTGAGGTCGGCACACACCTCCCGCCGCCGCCGCGCGCCATTGACGGGGCGGGGCCGGCCCCCTTCAGCGCCCTCACACCCCTCACTGTCTTCATACCCGTCAGTGCCCTCACACCTCTCACAGCCTTCATACCCATCAGTGCCCTCACAGCCCTTACTGTTATAAACAAGACCAGCTCTCCAGTGACTCAGCCAAAAGGTTTTATTCAAGGAACAGTCTGGGAAAGGGAGCCCGTCGGAAGGTGTATCCACATCACCGATGTTCCCTGCGATGGCGCCAGAAAGGAGAATATCCGCTTGGCTGGTCGCGGTGTCAAGCACTGTCCACCACAGCCACCTCGTCTTCCTCGCAAGAACGTCCACGGAACACCCTGAGCAGCCGCTGACACGCCTTTTTATACAGTTCCTGGTCTGCTCTAATTGGTCCGTTTTGGATCCTTCACCTGATTGGTCCAGTTCGAATATCGGATCCTGATTGGCCCGGGTGGTCTTGGGGCGTGTCCATCTTTGATAAAACCAGTGAATGGCAGGTTCTAGAAGGGCTTGTTGTCTAGGGGCTCTGCCATTTTGGGTGTTAAGGGGGGGAGTAAACTTTACAACAATTAACGTGCATAACAATTAACCTTAACCACCTTCAGTAACATGTTTCCATAACTTATTCACCACATTACTGCCTCACACCCCTCAGTGGCCTCACACCTCTCACTGCCTTCACACTCCTCACTGCCTTCAGACCCCTCACTGCCCTCACACCCCTCAGGTGCCCTCACACCTCTCAGTGCCTTCACACCCCTCACTGCCCTCACACCCCTCAGGTGCCCTCACACCACTCACTGCCCTCACACTCCTCATTGCCTTCACTCCTTTCACACCCCTCTCACTCCTCAGTGCCTTCATACCCCTCCACTGCCCTCAGACCCCTTGCTGCCCGCACTCCCTTCACACACCTCAGACTCACTACCCTGACAATCCCAGGCCCCTCCGCGCCCCCGCATTTTCACCAGGACACGGGACTGAGGGGGTTGAACCTGAGACGCCGGGACGTTCGGTCAAGGGCGAATAAAGCCCCACCGGCTGGAAGGTCGGCCTGGCTGCTGTGGGCATGGTGAGTGCCACTTGCTTCCTGAGGGCCAGTGCGGAGGGGCCGTGGCTGTGCCCATGCATCGCTCTAAAAAACACTTTTCAAAATCATATAAATGCGTGTTTGCTTTCATGTTTCCATTCCGCTTGGGAAAGAAAAAAAAATCCCACCAATCAAACAAACAAAATAAAATTAATCAGAAATTCCACTTAATTACTGAGCTGAGTAGTCAATGGCACAGTATTGGGATGCTAAAACAAGACTCACTTCAGGTGTTTCCAAATGGAAGTTAAATGAGGCTTAGAAGGGGAAGGAGAGCACTGTATTGGGGGATGGTCCATACTACAGTAAGCACCACACCTACTTCTATAGATTTCTCATAATTTTGGGTTTAGCACATGGCCCTGGACACCAGAGCACTCAGTGTAGAAACAACAGTAACAGCAGAGACTGAAAAGCCCCCAAAGGCATGGCTCAGGAGCAGCCAGCAAAAGACAATATTGACCATGGAAAACAGAAGCTAACTAAAGGCCTTCTATTGATTTAAAGCCTTTTCAGACTGCTTCAAACTGGTTCTAGTCACAGTTTGACTTCTCGACCACTAGTGCTGCTCCAAGGTCTGTCTCAAGCTGGGCCAACACCCAATGCCACAAGAATCAGTTGATTTAGCAGGTTAATTCCCAGTCTTAACACTTACATATTTCCTCACAGGTGAGGCAACATGGTACAAGTGCCGCAGCACAATTTTCTAGAGTAAGATGTTGGTATGGATGCAGGCTTTTGCCTGGGGAATATGCACGTTTTGAGGGATTCACCACTCTTGGCAGTGAGAGGAATGCCAGGCTGACTCAGCTTTATCCACACATCATCTTGGCCTGACTCATGCATAAGCGCTGTCCCAAAGGCAGTAAAAACACAAAATATTTATTGGAATTCAAAATGAGCTGTGGGTTGTTTCCTGTTTATGAGCTGTGGGCTCCTGAGCCCACACCAAACATATAACAACCTCCGTCTGCAGCAAGGAGGGCTGTGTTACTCTAGGCATGGAGGAGAGCTCTCTTAACCCCTGTTCTGGAAATTGTTCTTCTGAAGAATTTGGAAACATTTTGTCCACAAAAATGACTGGTGTTGCAGAAAGTGGTGAAGGAGGAGAATCTATTCCACACTTAACATTTTTGCACAGGAGACTGTAGTAATTCCTTTTGTACTGAAAGAGCTTTTAAAGTGTAGATTACTGACTGGATTGTGTAAATTTGTATCATTGTTCAAATCTTAATCACATACTAAATATCATAAAAATCCATTAGCTATTTAAATATGCAAGCTTTTAGAAATCAGAACTTATTTATTAGGTTTTTAGCTGGAACAAGCTTTAATTAGTGTTATATTCTATCAATATGCAATAACCTTATTACAATTGCCTAGCTGCTCAACAGTTGTGAAAGAAGTGGCCAGCTTTGTGCAGTTGTCGATTTTCCATCTTTCCAGCAGCCAGCTGGCTTTGTCAGAGGCCTGCACAGCCACGCACAGCATTTCTATCAAAAAACATTTTCATTTGCAAAAGAAAAATGCTTTTTCATTTACTTAAAGGCCAGATATGGAGTCTCTCATAACAATTCCGTGGGAGCAGATGAGCAGCTCCAAGTCAGCACAGACTCATTCAGAAGTCTGGGAGACAAGACCATACCAGGAAAAATTGGCAGCGCCTTCGCAACCTCCTCCAGCTACAGGTAGAATGCAGGAAGTAGGCTGACCCTGCGCTCAAATATTTGCTGTGGTTTCTCTTGCTGATTTGATGATAGAGATTTTTAACAGACAATGGGCCTTGTTTCTGCCGGGTCATCGTGAAAATCTCCCCCTACAAAGTCGGTAGAGCCACAGAGCCTTCCCATTTGAGTATTTATTTGAAGTGGGAACTGCAGAGGCCTGGTATCGTAGCCAGCACTTTATCAGCTGAAATACCATACATAGGGTTCTGTTTCTCTTTGAGTGCCTACTGAAGCCTTACAGAGCTAACATGTACTAATGGAAAATTAATTAAATTAATCTTTGAATCATTCTTATTAAAAGAATAGAAGAGGCTGGACAATCACAAAGCAACAAGTTTTATGAACAGAGGTTACTAGCAGAGGTCTAGAAAACTATCCGAGTGTAATTTAAATCTTTATCAGTATAACTTTGTGCGTGCTGGATCCTGCCCCTTTGTGCCTGGTCAAAATATGTTGAAGCCAAAAGTCCCATGTGATAATGAACAGGAGATGATTACATCTGATTTATTTAATATACACAGTATGCAAATTATTGTTAAAAGCACAATTCTCATTAAATCAACCCTCTGTAAAAACCCAAACAATAGCCAAGAAAACTGGTGAAGCAGAGGAGACCATTGACATATATCCACCCTGAGCTTTCCTTATGAAGCTCTCTCCCAGCCTAGCAGCCTGGGTACAGAAATATCTGTGCTGCCTTGCTTTGATTTGCTGTTGGTTTTAGGTCAGGCTGGATTTGAGGGTTGGTTGTTTTCAGATGCATGTCTCTCTCCCGGATTAGAACAAATCTCTAAGGCTAAAGGTGATAAATGAAAACATTTAGATAAGTCACATGAGACTCATCTGCCTCATTTTAATATGACAGGTTTTGGATGGAAGCAGGATGCAACTTACAGGTTTACACAAGTCTACCATTCCACAAAACTATTTAGACATCCAATTTTTTAAAAAATGTAAGATGAGATTATGTTTCCCAACAAAACAAGCAATGAAGCTGCTACTTACATTTAATTTTTGTTAGAGATGTTTACCATGCCACCTCATCAGTATAAGGCATGGACTTAGTCATTCAGATAATTTCTTTTCATGTTGGAAAGTTACTTTGCTCAGTACTCTTCACTTACTGAAACAATTCATTGTCAGAGCATCAATGTCAAACATTGTAAGTGTCCATACACCTCTTCTGTGTCAAAAAGATTTCAGAACAGTTGCATGTAAGATCATTGTGCTTTAAACTTATTAACCCTTCTTAACCCAAAATGCTTCGAATTCCTGTCATTACTCTTTATGCTGGTGCTGTCATTCATTGTCCATTATGGGTTTTCACTACATGATTGCCAGCCAGGTTGAGAACTGGTGAATTATTTTTTTTTTAATGTGACAGTTCTCTCCCCCCTCATCATTACTATGGTCAGTGTATTTCATTTCTTCGTTTTAGTAAAAAAGTTCTTTAAAGAAAACTATTAGCAGTGAGCACGCACCTTTCTTACAGTGCAGCAGGATCTTCCAAAGCTTTCTTCTGAGGGGAAGGGCACGCTGGAGACTGCTGCAGGATGGGAGGAACCAGAGGGAAAATTTCTGACTTGAAAACACCTTCTGGAAACATGCAATTACTCTTAGACCTCAGCTGTGGCTGTTCTTTCCCAAATTTGCCCTATCTTCTCCTCTGAGTAATTTCTTTCTCCAGTGTGAGATTCCTTTTCTATACATTTCTTTTTGTGCTGGACACTGCATTACCAGATTCAGCAGGATTTAGCAGGTTTATTTGTGGGTTTTGTTTTTTGTCTCCAAGAACTGCTAAAAATCAGTTAAGCTTAATATAACAAACGTATACCTTTTTAGAAAACAAATCACTGCTTGGTATCTTGAACTGGGGAGAAGTTTTGTTATTCTCTTACTGGGGAGGATTGCTCCTTCCTTTCTTTAATGAATGTGGTACTTGCCATAGTGTGACTGAAGGAATTAGTTTCCTCCTTTTTTGGCAGATTTTTCCCTATTATCCTTGGAAATAAATGTACTCTTAATTTAATTGCTTAATACATTTTAATTTATCAAGCCCAGTATTTCCAGTCCTTTGAACTGAATACTATTTGAATGTTTCCTGTTTCAAAGAGTTCCTTTCGGATCCAGGCTTCCCACTTGTTCCTACTTTTGCTTTGTTGGCTCAATGAAGCCTTTGTTGCCCCTTTTCCCCCCATCTCAGTTTCCCAGTTGGTGTTTTATCTGTCTGACTGAGATTCTCTTTGGATGGTATATTTAGAATCTGTCCCCGTTGTCCCCCCCATAACTGTGATTCAAATCTTACTCATGAGTGACAATTGCAACATGTCTTCCGGCCCTCTTTCTCCCCTCTCTCCCGTTAAAGCTAACTTTCACTGTCCCCTCTCAAGTGTCTTTACTATTTACGTCAACTCTGTACCCACTTTGATGTCTGCTTCCAGTTTCCAACTCTTCTTTCTTGTAACTTCCAGCGCACTCTCTACTCTCCTTCACCAAGCCTGCAGGAAACCTGCTCCTTCCCTGCAGAGCCTGTACATGAGCATGACACGGCACAATGAAGAAGCAATTTTTACTTGGTTTTCTTTAAAATGTGTCCTCCTATGCACTTCTGTAGTGTGTATTTATTTCCTTGCATGCCTCGATCAGCTTACGCTGTCACTGGTCAATTCTCCCAGCTGGAATGCTTATCTATCCTTCTCTAGCTTTAGTCTTAGCCTTAATGTAGGTTGCAGAGGTTTCTGGGCCTTCACTCGTGTTTTATGCAGATTTCAAGAAGGAATTGCTGTGAAATATCAGCTCGCCCTAAATAATGTTGCTTTATAAATAATTCGGTCCAAGTGCAGAAATTAAAACTGAAGTTGCAGCTTCTGTTCGCCTCTGTAGCCTGTACACCTCATGCACCAGAGGCGTCAGCACACCTCTTTAGCAGGGAGATGTGGTGGTTGCACAGGTTGTACTGCTGCCAGAGCACTCGAGGAGATGCAGTGCCAATCGTGCATGTGTGCTTGTTTTGGTGCAAAGTCCGGTGGCTCCTGAAGGGGAGCTCAAAGCTAAGCCGATTTGGGTTTGTTTGGTTTTAGCTGAGGCAATTAAAGGGGAAGTGCAAGTTGCTGCTGTTTCTGGAGCTGGCAGCATGTGGCACACAGTAGGATGTGTGCCGGGCAGCAGTGGCGCTGTATATCCACTCCAGTGCATTTCCCAGAGCTCATCTAATCACAGGTTTGCAGTTCTCCAGGATCCTTAATGCAAGCAGTTTCTTTCCCTTGTACTGCTTGTACTTATCTCCCCAAAAGGGAGGGCAAGTATTTCTATCATGCTGTCAAGTAAAAATGTTGAGTTTTGGTGCTTTGGGTGTGTAAATGTGAGACTTAGTCAAAGCAATTAGCTGAGTAACCATTCAGCTTAAATTGTTTTCCTAGGCTGTTTGCAAGGCTGTGACTAACACCCGCTGTGATACACACCCAGCCTTTTCCAGCCCTCACAGCTGGTACACCGAGCTTCAGCCACAACTGCCTTGAGATGGACAATCACACAGTTCATTTCTGGGCTCTCTGCTCAGTCATTGCACATCTACCAGTCAGACTTCAAAACAAAAGCAGATATAATGGGGCTGATGCTTTGCAGGTACCAGTGTTTCCTTTGAACTTCAACTGTGCACGGTCTTGTTCAAGTACTTCTCACTGCTCTTCACACTGACCAGCTTTGCTGCGTGCTTGTTCGTAACTAAGTCCTAGACAGGTTTTTTGAAGCAAGACTGTACTTCTAAAATTGTTTAAAGTCTTTGATGAAATAATTCGTAAACAAGATGTTAAAAAACATACAAGAGGGAGGTCAGATGAGACTTGAAAACACATTGTTATAAGACATTAACAAGCTCATTATTGGCTAGAAATTGAGGCTCATCCCAGGCCAGCAGCAGAAAGGCCATAGTTTTCTGATTCTGTGGCCTCAGAAACATCCTAACACCCAGTGCCCCTTAATTTGTCCTCATGCTATCCTGCACCACTCCTCAATCTTCCCAAATTCCAGCTCTTTGCAGAGCTGTGAACCAGATCAAGAAACCTGTTCCACTGAAAAATAATAGAAAATAGCAGCAGAAAAGAAAAATAATTTCATGATCTAATTCATGTCATGTGCCTCACATCTGGGAGGAGCACTGGTTGAATTCCTGCCATCTGCACTACCCTGGAAATCAGCCTGCCATCAAACCCTGGTCCAGCCTGACCAAGGACTTGGAAAAGGTGACTATGGCAGGGAACCTGAGGGATAAGGAAATAGAGTGAAGGGCTTCTTTCAGTGCCTACCGGGAACCCTGGGAAAGAAGGTGATTTTCAGCTGGATCATGAGGAGCAAAGCCAGAGGATATCTGTAGGAGTGTGGGCAAGTCTGGGTTGTTTGGACATAAGGAATGTAAGCAGCAGCAGGAGCCTTCTGGGGAAGGACGTCATTGCAGCAACCCGAAAGCATCAACTGCTAACACTGTATTTATCCAAACCGTAAAGAACAATTTTAAATAAGAAGAGGTTTCAAAGCTGTGTTTAGCTGGAAGATCTGTGTGGGAGAGGGGTGGGTACCTTTGGACTTTGTTAATAATTAAGTGGGGGAGTGTGCTAAAGCCTATGGAATGGACAGCATGGTAGTAAAAATACCATGACTCATTGAAGCTGGAGGTTAGCAAACAGTCCCAAGTAAACAAAATTGCACATGACAGATCCTTGTGCAGCACGACCCATCTGTCTTTAGTGAAACCAAGCCCGAAATGCTCCATTTGCTTCTGCAAACCTCATGACCTCATGGAAACTATTTGATACTGAACCTGCAAGAAATAGAAGTTGTGTTCAGAACTAGATGAAAATCCAGCATGTTTTCTAAGCTATACATTTGTAATATTCAGCATATTTTCCAAACATGTTTTTTTTTCTCATCATAATCCCTGAGCTAATATCCTTCTGGTTGAAAAAACCAAAACCATGAAGAAACTGTCTTTGTTGTATCATTTCATTCACTCCAAATGCACTATAAAATAGTGGTTAATTAGAGGTCTATGATAGAGTTTTGCACTCATTTTGAGTTGCTACCTGACTTCAGTTGCTCTGATTACCTAATTCATCTGTGTGCAACTCCGCAAATATTTGTTAGAGAACACAAAATATTTGCTGTTTATCCTGGGGTTCAGCATTACAGATGTTTATTTTATGTCCAGGCTGGGATTTTCAAATGTTTCTGATATGTCAGTATACCTCTTGAGGTATTATTCCTATTTAATCTGGAAAGAAGAAAGATCTTGTCAATATACCTGCCCTGTACATCTCATCCATGTTTGCATTCTGGGAGTTTGCCTGTTGGAGCTGTGCAGAAGGTGATGTGCCCTGTCACTCTCCCAGGTGTCACCAGGATTGTCATGGCACACAGAAACGCACAGCAAGCCTGGGGTGCCCCACATGGAGCGAGGTGCCTGTGGCACTGCACACAGGGGGAAGGCAAGGCACTGTTATGTTATCACAGGGTAAGTGAGGTTAGACGAACCGAGGGTGTCAGTGTGCTGACATCACCTAATTACTCGGCAGTGCAATTACAAGAGCTGTCTCTCCACTCAGATTGTACAGTTAGATTGGCTATTACCTGTGACTGTGCTCCAGCATGAGCTGTAAGGGAAAACAAACCCAAGCCTCCTTTTTTTTTTTTTTTTTTTTAACCCAGTAAAGCTCTAATTACAAAACAAAGTGAAAAAATGTCTTTTTTTTTTCTTATCAAGGGCAATGCCATAGACTAGTGTTCAGACTGGAAACTGAATCAGGAAGAAATCCTCAAAGCCAGGTGTCACAGGTGCCACACAACTGCACTTCATGGTGTTCTGGCAGCAGAGGAATCTTTTGGGGCAATATCAATGTAGTTTCTCAGCACTACTGAAAACAGAAAACCACATTCCCTCCTCCTACCCCTTCTTTCAGGCACAGGCTTCGCCATATACCTTCTTTGGGCTTTAGTATTCTTGGCATTTTTCAAGCCCCACAGAAGACTGGCGAGTTATCTGTAGGTTAGAGACTCACGTTGCCTCAGCTGGGAAACACAGGAACACCAGAGCAGGCACAGGGGTGAGAAGCAGACACCGGGAGGGGGCAGAAGGAAGAGAGACCTTCCCCCTTGCAGCTGCAAGGTGTTACATCAGTGCACTTGTTTGTTAAACCACACCTTGGAAGAAGGTGGCAAAGGCTATATCCACTTTCTTCAGATATTAAAAAACAGATCAAAGAGTGGTTGAAATCCCTGGTGGGTTGTTTGGTTTCCCATTGCATCGCTATTAGTTTTATTCCTCTTTTCTTTCCCCCCCATCTTCAAACCCCTTGACTGGGGCACTGTCCTTGCCTACCCTCTTCGTATCAGTCCTTCAAGCCCTATTTCTTTTGCAAACTTTGCTTTTCCAATTGGTCAACTCTTCACAGACTACTATTAGGATAATTATCCTAGAATTCTTGCTTCTGTTTACCTGACTATTCAGTTCTTTGGGGCTAAATCTTACCATTTCTCTCAATTTTGTGAAGTGCTGTTTGCCTATACATAGCTAAAGATCCTAAGACATTTTAGCAACTTTCATTTTCTCTTAGAAAAAAGACTCAAGTCAGTCATTACTCCACTATCAATCCCATGAACTATATGCCAAAAAATATGATTTATTACATAAATAAAGGTGAACTAGACATTCAAAAAATCAGAGTGGAATACTGGTATCAAAATATACTTAATCCAGACTGAGTGAATCTCTGATTAAAAATAAAATACAATGCTCATTTTGTTTCTCCCTAAACTCTGTAAATCCTTGGAGAGCCCAATTGGAACAACCAACCATTTTTCGTTGTTTTTTCTGTCTCTAGCTCTTACATTGGCTTTTCACTCCAGAAATAAAAACTTTACAGCTGGTATGTATATTACACTAATGATGCTTTGATTTAGAAATACAACTAACAGATGTTAAATTAATCTAGTCAGATTTGAGTTACCTTCGAGATCTGGCTACAGTGTTTGCTTCTGGAAGGTATGCACATTTTATTTGTCTCTGTGGTTTGTGAAAGTCAGGCTGTCTTTGGATAAATGATGATTTCATGTTTTTCTCAGATATCCACTCATGCCCATAAATTTGAAAGATGTGTATTGTGCTATCGGAGAATGTACTTTGAAGACAGTTTTAGATTTGGTTGCTAATCTGGTGGCCCTGCTTTTCAATTCTGTAAACAGTGATAAATAGTTTCCAGTGGGCATGAATCCAGCAAGGCTCTTCACTAAATAGCCTCTAGGTAGAGTTTACTTCGGCATGAAGGGACAAACCCTACATTAAAGGAAAAGGTTGATAATACAAGTGTATGAAAATACCAAATGCTTCCTGCAGTATGTGCAGTTTTCTGAATTTGGATAGCTGATCTGGACACTGCTGCAGACAGAACAGCAGGTTGTACCCACAGCAGTCTGCACCTGATATGAGGTTTCTGATAAGCTCCTGGATATCAAAAAGATTATTGAACAAATATGTTTGATAGAGTAGGCTACTATTTTATATTGTTTTTCC
The DNA here is from genome assembly GCA_013390045.1 of Picathartes gymnocephalus. Classification (NCBI taxonomy): domain Eukaryota; kingdom Metazoa; phylum Chordata; class Aves; order Passeriformes; family Picathartidae; genus Picathartes; species Picathartes gymnocephalus. The sequence goes on from WEKY01043512.1 coordinate 32,109, forward strand.
ATTCCTCATCACAAGCCATGATAGGACTAGTATAAATTAGGTTATTCAATTCTAAGGCTTTGCTGCTCCAAGAGAATAAAACTGTACTTTTAAAAAATATTCATGTGCCTTAGGAAAAAAAACCCCACCTTTATTCCCTGGATTAATCACTTGGAGCAATGTGCTAAGTACACTGAGCCGTTCTTTTTGTGGAACATGAGGATCAAGCCTTTGTTCTTGGCAGCCACATCCTTCATGCCATGCATACTGGAACCCACCACTGTTATTATTCGTTCCTCATGGAGAGCGGAGTGCTCTGCAGCAAAAAAAGGGGCAGCTCCTCCCAGAGGGGCCTGTGCTACAAACTCCCAGGGCGAGCCTGAGGACACAAGGGTCACAGTAAAGGCCACAATGAAAGCCTGATGTGGCACCTCTGTTCTGTAAAGGCCGTGCCGGGCTTGGCACCTTCGTCAGTTTTTATGGGTGGTGTTCAGATTGAGGCTCGGGAGTGGGAAGCTGGTATTAAAAAAAGCAAAATATTGGACTGCTGAGACGTACCAGATGTAGAGACATTGAGAAGTAAAGAAACAGAGGCCTTCAAATTGTACTTTTTAGACAGTGAAGAACTCTGAGTGGAGCCTGGAGGCAGGATGGCTATTGACATTTCCACCCTTTTGTCTCTAACAGTACCCTGCACCCTGCCTATCCCATACCCTGTGAACAGGTTTTACCTATTTTTGGGGGTTCTGTGAGAGAAAAATGTGGTTATTTTTGCCTTGCCAGATTCACTGGTGTAGAAGAGACACAGCCAGAAAACTATTTTATAAAACCCTATCAAACAGCAAAACGGCATTCTTGCTTTCCTCTTGTATCACTACAAAAAGTGTAAGTGGTCAACACAGCAAAACTGCAGCTGATAGGAGGTCAGCTCTCCTGCAGAGCACGTATCCCAGTCACAGGTTAGCCCTTTGTCAGGAGTAGGTGGATGCACGTGTTCCTCCTATATATTCACCTTAGACTGATGTGCCTCTGAACACCTGGGCCAGGACTTACGGGGAGAGGAAGGCAGCAGCAGAGAATTGCTGCATGTTAACCCTTCTAGCATTAAATGGATTTAAAAAGCGATGTTTTTCAGAAAATAAAAGATTCATAACCACCTGCAGTGGCTTAGTTTTACAAAGTGCAGTCACTCAGCGTTAACAAAGTTACTCTTCCCATTTGTCAGCACGTGCAGGGCTGCACCCAGAACCATGCAGGCCCTGAGGAGTCATCAGACTTGGTAAGAATTCAGCCCTGCAGAAAACAGCTGCAACTCTGAGTGAAGATCTTTTGCCCTCAAATTAGTGGAAGTTTGATATAACAGGTGATCTTTTAGAGCGGCCTTTTAACACTCAATGGATATACATGACTTCTCTGCAAAATGAGGATGAGTGCCTACATATTGAATTTATTTTCACATTTGCTTGATAGAACCATTCCTCTCTCATTTAAAAATATTTCTCCTTGCATTTGTCTTATGACATTACAAGAACACAAATAGAGGATTTCCCATAAACTATCTATTTTTAATCCTTATAAAATTTTGTCTCTGCAAATAACAAAGAATACCCCCCTGGAAATTATTTAAGCCTAAGAATTAAATATTTGCTGTTTAAATTTCTCTCTGGTTGAAAAGAAAAAGTGTAGTCCCTCTTCTGAGCAGACAAAGGATAAGGCACAGCAGGATCTGAGCAACGTCGTCATCAAAGCCACTAAACAAACCCTAAATCCAGTTTTAGCAAACCATAGCGTAGCATTTTAAAGTACTCTGGGTGTAGTTTCATATTACCAGCAGCTGTTTTAAAATAGTAGCAGGACCATTGTGCCATCCTCTAAAATAATGTTTCTATCAGAACAAAAATATTTGCATGAAGTAAATGGACATTGAGTAACTGTGGACTTCTGTACCAGTGATTGCACTGTGTCAAAACAAGGTGGAGAGAACAGAAAACAGTGGAGACAAAATGACTTGTACCCTTTTCCATATTGCTGCTTAGAACAGTATCCACTTATCCTCTGAACAAAGATAAAACTACTTATTTCTACTACCAAAAAATCCCAAAGTCCACCTTCCCAAACCTAAATAAACATAGTTCTTCCTTATTCCTAATGTGTATGACTGGTACTTCAAGTTTTTACTCTTATTTTGTTTTTCCAGTTGTTGATGAAGTTAAATCTCTCCAAACATTTGGAATTGATGTGCTTTGAGTTTTTCAGTGATGGAGTTTTATACCACCTCTCACCCTGTCACAGTGCTAAGACATTGCACTGAAAGTCCCCTGCAATTTGGCATGGAGGTACAGATCAGATAACAAATTCAAATTGCTTATATCAAACACACCTGGAAAATATTTTGAAAACATAGTGATGCCAATGAATAAAAGACTGTGCTTTGGGACATATATAATGATTGTTGTTACCATCACAGAAATTTCTGTAAGAGAATTTGCTGCACTCTGAAAGAGGTAGTGAAGCAATGAACAGGCTTTGAAGAGCATCTCAGTGCAGTTTACACAGGACATTCTGCATGTCAGGTGACATACATTTTAAAGTGAAGCTGGATACTCCCCAGGTTTTTCTGTGGAGATCTCTCGAGTGAAAAGCTTACAAAACTAAAAGTTTAAAGTGCTGTAATGGTAATGATGCTTGGGGTGGATTAGGGCTGCATCCACATAACCTAGAGCTGTCTTTGCTACTGAATGGTTTCTGACAGAAGATTGAACCCAACTGTTTTATTTAACAAAGGAAGGATAGGAGATGATTTTTTCTCTCTTCTACAGAGAGCAAAATACCTGCTCTTGCTTAGATCCATGGAAGAGGCACAAGTGATGGGAACACCTTTGTGAAAGAGGAGGCTAAGGGGGCAGTTTCCTTCCTTGTGCTGAGCTGGGTTTGGTCCTTTCAGAAGCACCATGAATGAGATGGAGTCTCTGCACCTGTGTTTTCAGGTGACTGTAACTGCTGCTTGCTAAATACCCTTGCACATGCCTTTGACCTGTGGATCCATCCCCATAAACTCATTTAATGCATCTCTCTATGCAGATGTGGAGTTGGGAAGCAATAGCAGTGCAGTTTTCCAATGTCACACCCCTCTGCTGGCTTAGTTAATTTAAATGACACCTCATTTTCAGCAATTAAGTTCTTGTTTTTTCTTAGGCTCTTGTTTCTCAGGCTCTTGCTCAGAAAATCGTCATGATCCTCCATAAAAATACATAACTATTGATGAAATGAACATACATTTGGATCTGGAATGATTGTTCTACTTGTGCTAGTTTGTATGACTATTCACTGCATTCACTGGGAAAGACCCAACCCAATAAAATTTTACATTTGTATTTTTACACAAGGTTGCACTACTGACTGTGTAGTTACTAACGAGCTTGAGATCAAGTTGGAAAAATTAACAGAACTGTTCCTAGCCATACACACATTGCATGTGTGCCAGGAAACAAGCAAAACCTGACTTCCCAAGCATTTTGTGTGATGGGAACTTCAGCTGGCCATGTCTTATCCCCCAGTTCCTTTAGCTCCATGTCCTTTGTTTTCAGCCCTAGCCTGAACATCCTCCAGCATCCCTCGTTTTGGGGCAAAGTAGCTGATTTGTCCCCATGCTCGTGCTGCCTGTCCAGCTGGCACTCATTTTTGCAGAGACCAAAAAAGTGGTCTGACAAACACTAATTGTGTGAGGAGAATAATCATTACTGGTACAAATTACAGTAAAACCTGCCCTATCCCATTCCAAACCTGCCCCTACTGTACCTAACCATTCTTTTCATCACCATTACTGATTGCTTCTCTATTGGTTTTGGTGCAGCACTTGAATCAATGAATGTTTTCTTTGCCCGTTGGGAAATCCCATCTTTGTGCACAGCACACTGCAGATTCCTCACATGAAATCCTAACTGGATTTTAAATGTCCTGATTTGTGAAGAACACATAAACGTGGTGCAAATTCGCAGTTCATCCTTGCTCTGAATTCTGATTTGTCTTGAGGCAGGTTCGTTTCTAACCGAGCAGCACGAGAGGTAATCGATGGCAGCGAGGAGAATGATAAACACCTGACCTCTAGTGGCAGCTGTCCGGGCTCGGTGGGAAGGGAGAGAGCTGGAAATGTGGGGAAAAAAGGGATTATGGAGTAAACTGGAACTCTGAAGTGGAGCCTGAACTTCCATTAGTTGCTTTGTCAGTTTTTGTTTAATTATCTTTTCTACCAAAATCTCAGTTCAGAATCCGGAGTACTTCTGTTTCTGAAACTTTTCCTCCCTTTTATCACTATGTTTAAGAAGTGTGTGCACAGTTTCCCAAAAGAAACACAGCAATATGCTAACAGGTTTTATATCTTCATATAGAAAGCTTTTGGTAAGTTTGTCACTTTGGTTGTTTCCCCCCGCCATGCACACACAATTATTCAAGAAGCCCATTTGGGTCCTCATTAGACTTCATTCCTGCTCCTCACTGACACAGAACATTTTCCCAGTGAAAATACATACTTCACTATCAGCACTCTGGATATCAAAGCTTTCCTTCCCATTGGGCTAAAAATACAGCAGCTGTTCCATAAACAAAGGTCATAACCTTGCTAATCAAGTGGTTAACCCGAATATTAAATCCCCTCACTGAGAAACAACAGTCTTGTTTTTAACCCCTGTAGGATTAAATTTCAAAGTGCTGATTTATACAAACTTTCTCCTAAGCAAAATACCATTGTCTGGAAGTTATGGTTAAACCTACTTTTCATTACAGCTTTGTGAGGCCTTCAGACCACCAATACAGTCTGTTAATGTGACAGTGGCAAAGCTGCAGGAGGACTGGAGCAATGGCATCATTTTTTGCCAGTTGGAGTTAGAGTAACTCATGCTTATTTCCTGAAGCCAGAGTGAAAATGAAGCTAGGTATGACTCAAAGCAATCTGTACATTGTAAACAAGTCAATACAGCCACATGAAGAGATGATTGCAGGAAAAAAAAAAAAAAAAGCTGTGCAAATACTTTAGCCCATTTAAATAATCACATTAATTGGGATGTGGTGGGGTAAATTTGGGGTTTCCTTATGGCCAAGAAGTGCTGATTTCAGAAGGGCATAGAAGCAGTACTATACTGCTTAATTTTAATGTTTCTCTTAAAAAACATTAACTTGTCATAGTTATGTCCAAAAATCTTACTATGTTTGAGCCATTTATATGTTTTCTATTTGATTAAAAAAAAAATCTGCTATATTTTTCATCTAGTAACCTCTGAGAACCTGATTTTTCTTCTCTCTGTTGAGACTAGTTCAAAATCTCCTTCCTTACCTTCACGGTGCTCTGGCACAAGCCCAAGATACCCTATGGCTTGTCCTACACAAGATGTCAAAGTGAATTAACAAAAAAAGATGTGAATTTAAAGTGAGTACAACTTGAGCATATATAATTTCTCTATGGACACTCATTTAGGAGTCAGCTGGCCATAATTACCTTAACGTAATTCACGCTCAAAGCGAATTAAACTGAAGTAAACCAATGGTTTATCAACATGGGAGAGACACTGCACAATAAGCTCGGTGTAAATTCACAATTCATCAGCTGCTGTGCTCTGACTTCCCTTGTGGAAATGCAATGTGCCCTCAAGGTGCCTTTGCATGAGGTAACTTCATTTTTTTAGGGGGAATAAAAGGCGGTATATGGAAGTGTGGGCTGATTGATAGCAGGTGCAAGTGATTTGATTTCAGTGGTGCTACGCTAGAAAAAAGGTCAGCATACATCATCTGTGCAGTTGAAGTTTCTCTGCCATTTTGGGTCCACAATGGCACTTTCTATGCTATGGGGTCTGTTTAGAACTGCAGAAAGCCAAAGAGCCATTTTTGATGTTTCCATAGCAGGGCAACAGCCAATTAGTACCGAGTACCTGGTGTACCATTGAATCATACTTTTATTCACTATTCAGAAAATCACCACGGAGGAGTGCAGAGAAGCCCTAACCATTTCTGCATGAAAACAGCCCAAAGCAGTTACATACTAAAACTTATACTGTTACCCAGCTTGGTTTAACTTTACTGAGTATCTCGGTATTAATTTCCCCCTAAATGATTTCCCACCTTTCTTTATTCATTAGATGTAACAGCATTTTCTGTTAGCATAAGCAAAGCAGTAAGAAATATGGAGAAACACCCCCACTTGCAGTACCCTTTTAAATGTAACCAGCATCGTCAGGCAGTCTGTGACATTATTATCCAGTTAGGAAAACATCCCTGGCCCCATTCATTCTGCCGTTCCTGCTCATTTTTCCAGGCACAGAACGTTTGTAGGCCTTGTCAGATTTGGAGCCCTTCCAGTACCTGATGAGCATATTAACAGTGCTCCCATTCATGGCCCAGAGCCTGCCAGTTCCATCTAATTTTAGGGAAGTTGCTATTTATAGTCGGATGGCTGCGCTCACTCTGGTGAAAGCCTCACCACTGCTGGGTGTGGGGGTGAAATTTTATATTTTTGTGTTGTTTTAGTTGGCACATGCAAAGTTCACGGTTGTAATTTACCCAAGTCCAAAATACTCTGCCATCCTCCCCAAGGAGCAGCGATGCTCCACGTGAGGATTTACACCAGGAACACTGCTGGCTGGCTGATTCTATCCAGCCACGTGCTGGCTGTGTCCAGGCACAGGTGACCCAGAAGTCAGATGACAGTACAGAATCACAGCCTTTGCTAAATTACGACATGCAGAGGTGTTTCAAGGTCCAAAGAATGGGGGAGAGGGAGAGAATGTGGGCTCAAATCTCTCTGTGCTGTAGCTCCTGTAGTACAGGTCAACCAAAGTGAATTCCTTTTGCCTTGTTTCTAAAGAGCACATTAATAGCACTAATAGTAATACCTACCTTTGCAACACAGGATTTTGTCAGAAATTATTCACTAACTTTGCAAGTACGGTTAAATGCTGAGAAAAGTTATGGGGAAGAGACTCTCCAATGTAGACTTGGTGGTCAAATTTACTAAAATAGGCTGTTACGACTTAGGCATTTCACTAACGTACCAAGAACTATTGCTACACTATGTATATATGTACAAGTGTGTGTGTGTATGGAAAACTGAGAGAGCTGAGAGGAAATCAGCATTACAGTTCATTTTCTCTTGCAAAAAACCAGTGAGAACTCCAAAACTCTTTCATTTAGAAATACAATGTTCAAATTATATATAGTCCGGTGCTGTAAAGTTGTATAAAAACCCGTAGGAAAAAATAAGTTGACCTCTTCCTGTTCAAAAGATACTTCATTATGTGTTTTAGTAATTGATAATTTGTTCCCAGTTTTCTTGGTGTGACAGGATGGTGGCTGAAAAACTAAATTAATTTTTTGTGAATTGAAATTGGGGTTTGGTTCAGCTCATTTTAGATTTTCAAAACAAATCCTGATCTTGGCAGAGGAAGGTTTGAGTCACAGAGCTTCAGTCAGATTGTAGTGTTTTGGCTTTAAAACACCCAAAGTTGATAGCGTCTACTCATTTGTCTCTACTTTAGGCCTCTGGTATGGGTGATATCCATTTCCTAGATTTGTAGGAGGTACTTGCAGGGGTTGTTTACTCTCTTTCTGGTGTTGTAGCTTGCTGACATAGAATACATGTTCTGCTCATCCCTCATTCTTGCTCCTATAGAGAGGAAGACTTAGAAGCTGGAACAGATACAACTATGAGAGTGAAAAAATAATCCTTGTGCTCATCAATCTTAATTGCATTCCAGTTCCTAGTTAATTTGTGCATCACAACAAGAAAGGAACATTGAACCAGCAGAGATTCTGGTTCAGCTGAAATTCATATTCAGCCTGGCTGGGATTCTGCTGAGGCAGAGCTGAACTGGAACTGAACCAGGAAAGCAGTTGAAGAAAGAAATAATGGCGTAATTCTGTGGCTAATGTGGTTCACAGGACAGAAAGTATTATTTTCTCTGTTAATTTGTAGCTGACTGTTGGATGTGATAAAGCCCGTGCCCCATTGTCCAGAGGCCATGGGCTGGCAGAGGACTGTCATTTCTCTGACGTTCAGAGCCAGAAGTGTGTTTTAGCTGCACAGTTGTCAGTAAGTGTTCATCTCCCGCCCTCCTCTCCAGGTGAAAACAGATGTTCCAGGAAAATGAGGGGTTCAGATGTTACTGCAGATACAAACTGCAGTGCTGCCTAATGAGAATCACAGGTAAAGCTGTAACACAGCTCTGAAAGGGCCCCAGATTAACCAATATTTATCCTGGTTGGAGCACGAGTCGATCCTTGGAGCTGCAGGAGCATTTGGGGTCTTTTAGGGGTGTACAAAGAGATGGTGCAAGTCCAGAGGGGTTTAAGCTTCCTGTCACCAGCAGCCCCAAACCCTGCAGGGTGGGTAGAGCACACACACGTCCCACTGAGAGACACAGCAGCAATGACATCTCACCCACATCTCAAAACACTCCACGGGACCAGGGGAGGCAGCCCTTGAGCCAGGTGCCCACACCACATTCAGGCCAAAGGGGTGTCCCCTCACAGAGAAATTCCTAAATGCTTTGATTCAGCCACTTCTGAGGACCTCCCCCATGCACAGCTTTTCACAAAAAACCACCACAATCTGAGAGGCTCCTTCTTCCTGCACGGGCTGTCAAATCTCCCTCCTTGCACTACATCAGCCTTTCTGGGTTGCCTGTCTTGTGTGGCTTTGTGTTGTCTACTAAGCAAATTAATTATACTGTCCTTATTGTTTGCATTTTACATATCTTTGCAGCCTTGCCAGAAAAAGCTGACATATGGCTCTTCCATAAATTGTACTTTCTTCCCACGTGTTCTTGTGACCCATGAAGGCATTGTGCTGTTTTTTATTGTTATATTCAGGCCTAATGTGGTTTCTTTCCATAAATGCCTCCAGTGAAACCTAAAACATCATCACCTGTTGCTCTGCACTGTATAAGGGAGAGTGAAAAAACTGTACGTGGTGACCAACCCCAGAAGCTTCTCCTGCCACCACCTGGTGGGTTGGGGCTGGGTTTTTTAAGTACAGAAACTCAATGTCTCCATCCTTCTTCCTGGGTTTTATCTGGTACTGGTACTCCCACTCATCCCAGCCATTTTAGATCATTGATGAGTTAAATTACAGTGACTTTGTGGAATGATTTTGAAGTAATTAGCCAGTATAAAATTATTGGCTTTTCATACACCTGTGGTACTTGAAGAGTTGGTGAATTTTCCTTTATGGAGAACACCTGGCTGGTAGCAAGGCAGGGATTATATCTTCAAGGATGGTTTTTGCTTATATCCTGAAGCAAGACATTTTCCTCTCCAGCTAATATTTGCCTTTTTTAGCTATTCTGAGGTAAAGCAATTGCTTCCATCTTTCCTATCCCTACTCCAACTCTTTATGTTTGAGGTGTGTTCTAGTTGATTGTTCCCAAAGCAAGAACAGCAAGATCATTCTTCAGTCTTGACTGATGCTGTGCTCTTAGGAAATTTAGACTTTTACAGCAATGGCCTCCACTCTCTCTTATGGCAGTCATTTTGGGGTCTATAAACACTGACATCTGTATCCAAAGCAAAAGAAAATTTCAAATACTGGATGGATCCATGTCTCTATGTCAAGGAATCTTGACGGCTTTTAATTTCCTTTTGCAAGTTCCGTGCTGCTGCAGTTTCCCTCAGTCTGTATGAGCCAAAGCAGTCGAGTTTTTTTGCACTTCCTTGCTGCTTAGGGCATTTCTGATCATTGGCAGCCAGCTGGCCAGTGGCTTTGCCCATCCATCTCATTTCTGAACATTACACAGCTGGACTTCCTAATTTGTCCAGACACTGTAGCTGCCCCAGAGGTTTTATCTCCTCAAGTCTATCTCACCTGTAATTACTTCTTGGGAAGGCACCAGTGTTAATTTTAATGTTTTTAGAAAGCATCCAGCTCTTATTTAAGACTATTTTGTTATTTTTGATTTTTGTGTGACTGTCAGAGTTCAATTTCTTTAGCTGCAGCAGTTAATCAGCTTTCAAAATCTTGCCTATTATTTCCACTGGGGAGACTGACAAAGATACCACCTGTACTTTCCTTTTTTAGACAAGGAGAACATCAGTTCTGTAACATTTTTCCCCAACCAAACCTGTTATGCATTTTTTTCCATGAGCATCTCACTGTGGCTTTTAAGATTTCATGCTGTGTAATTCATTCTGAGTAAACCCTTCCCCTGAAAGGTTAAAATTAAACCAAGCAGCTAAACTGCTCATATCAAAGCAAATACAAATAAGCCTCCACTGGGGGCTGAAGAAAGTAGTTTTGTAACTCAGATTTTGGGGGGAAAGAAGCACGAAGTCGAAGCAGAAATATTTAGAAGAGCCAAAAGGGAAAGTTACTTCTTCAAAGAGAAGCTTTATATTAAGTCAGTAACACTTGCTGCAGAATTGAAACTTTATATAAAGGCACAATTGTACATGGAAAACTTGTTAAATAAGTAGGAAGGGAGGAAGGAAGATGTTAAGGCAGAATCATACTGGGGATTTCTAAGTCATAGCTCATGTTTCAATGCTGTTCTTTATAATTTATGCTGCTTCTTCAGGGACTTTCTTAAACAGAATTTTCTCATATTTTAGGTGCCTCAGTTTCTACCTTTTTCCAGGGAGCTTCACGTGCATCTCCCAGAATCTCAGACAAGTCTGGTAGCTGAAGCTCTACCCCAGATTCCCAATGTCTGGAAGCTGAAGTGTTTATTTTGTAGTTGGGGTGCAGCTGTAGATAAAACACTTCCACGTCCATCCATCCATCCCTGATGTGGTCCCCAGCCTGACCATTCTCCAGCTTCTCTTCAGATCCAGTTTATTTCAGCTGGATGTGTTATATTAATCTAGTATTTCATTTCCTCATTCTTGCCATCTTTAATACGCACACTGAGAGTCCTGGCAGTGCTGAAACTCGATCTGAGCAGCTTCCCCGTGTCCCTCCCAAGCCCTCCCTGCCAGTTCCCCTGTCCCTCCGTCTCCAGTGGGTGTTCACACCTGCAAGTCAGTAACAGCGTTTCTGAAACCTCTTTTCCCCTGTTTTCCACGACTGCCACGTTCACAAGAGGCTTTGACAGCTGCTGAATATTGAATTGCACGAGGTCGTTCTGCTTGGTTTGCAGAATCTCACATTCTCAAGAGTTCAGACACTGCTTGAGACAAACTCTCACTTTGAAGGCCAATTCAAGTGGAGTTATTTTAAGCCAATGTATACTCTGTTCACTAGAAGATGTCCTGCTGCGCAGGAGGAACTTGTATTTTGAAAAACTCAAATCAGACTGATCAGGCTCAGCTTCAGACTCTATCCAGCATCAGATTTCTACCTCCTGACTAAGCCAACTTCTTCCACTAGAGGTTCATTTTGCTCCCAGACTCAAGTAATTATTTTTCCAACCGGATCATGTTGCACATATGCAATCTCAGTTGAATTTCCATCACCTGTTGAATCATTCCCTGTGTCCTCCCTTCCTCCTGCTCCTAATTTTCTATTTTCAGGATTCCCTTCTCCTTTAGGAGAGAATGGACAAGTATCATCATAAGAGTTTCATTCTTAGCTTAGCTGGCAGTACCTTTAGCCTACTAATAATTTGCTTTAGCATCAGGCTGGACAGAGTTCAGCATTCAGGGCATTAATTCCAAACACCAATTCATTAGTGCACATCCAGGCCTGACTCTGCCTCCAGGGACTCCTGTGTATTAGGCAATGCAAACTTACAGTAGATAAATGAACAAATACTTTAGTACAGTGACTCTATCATTCAGTCAGAAGGAATGTAAGAAGAGATGGAAAGAATTTTCTTCTCAGGATGTCCACTAAATTTTGTCTTTTACAGAATATTACTATGCTTTGAATACTGGGATTTCTTACATGATTTGAACTCATTTCTCCCTGCTTTACTCTTTTTTTTTTTTTTTTTTGAGGTCTCATCTTTGTATAAGAACCTTGCAATAGGAGAGAGTTAATCTCTGTTTCTGAACTTGTTTTGGTACTGAAAGAAATTAATTCTGTATATTGAAGCTGAATTTTAGATATTTTATTGTTTTATTCCAGTATCTGCATGAACATATTGATCAGGCCACAGCTACTCAGAACTTGTTGGGATGAACCTGGAATTTAATGTCCACATTTGGTCCCTCAACTCAAGGGAGTCATGAGGGGAGTCACCAAAACTACAGTGAAGACAAAAGGACGTAGCATGTTCAAATTGTACCAGGTCTTGCCATATGTCAAATTATCAGTGATACAGCTTATCCAAAATACACAAGAACTGACTGATTTAGATGTTACACTTAAAAACATGTGCAGTTGTGTTAATGTTTCCAAGAGGTATTGGTTTTGATGTCATGGTAAACAGCACATACTGTGAAGATACAAGCACGTGAAATTCAGTAATCAGTTGAAAAATAGAGAGCTGGGGAACATGAAGATCCCAAGTTTAGTGGCAGGCCACACATCTCCCCTTTTGGCAAAGTGACATCACTCACCCTTCGTGGGCTGCCACTTTGGAGGAGACCTGGAATCTCAGGAGAACACCCATAGCTGAAAGCTTCTCAGGCAAAACGCAGGCTCTGAGGAACTGCGCCTGGGAAAGAAATGGCAACAGCAGTGGGTGACTGACAAGAGTACCAAACCTCCTGCAAATTATTTCCAGCAACTACTTCATTTCTTTTAACTGTATTCTGTGTTGAAAACTAATGGGGTGCTGCTTACTTTGTAAATGTGGGTCCTAACTTGGTTAGGAGGAAGTAGTTTGGTGGTGACTGTCAGTGCTGATGTCTCAGAAGAGCCCAGAAAAAAAAAGAAGGTGCTTCAGATGTGGACTTGTGCCCTGTGAAATTCCCAAGGAACATTTGGGGACTAGCCTGGTTGAACTCTCCTTGCTCTAGAGAGGATTTACAGTGCGAGCAGCAACAAGCGCTGGAGAACTAGAGAGGATGTTGCTCTGGAAGCTTAGAAAAGCAGGTGAAATATTATTATATGAACTGTTGTGTGCCTTCCAAAAAGAAACAGACCACCAGCATCTCCCCTTCCCAAGTAAACCCAACAAAACCCCCACACCATGGGGACCTTGCTTTAGCCCTAGGCTAGAAGAGAGATACATTTCCTTCCTCAGATAGAGAAATAATAAATCTGAACGAAAGGGAGCATACCAGACCTTGTTTTACTAATGGAGAGAATGATGGTGTAGCTGGAGGGGACTACAGCCCTCACCAGGAGAGAAAAGGCTCCTGTTCTTGGCTTCTGGTTCAAGACCAAGCTCTCAGCAGTAGTCACTGGCTCAGGAGTCACTTGTTGGCTGTAATTACAGCTTCCTTCCCCCTTGGCAGCTGTTTCACTTTGCAGTTTGAGGCAGTGCTTAAGGCAGGCCATGGTCCTGCAGGTGACTCCCTGCAGCTCTGCCCTTGTGCTCAAACACTTTGCACCTGCTGCAGGTCTCACGTTATCCTTCTGCAGGCTAAGGGCAAGGCCCCTGTTTTTCTTATGTGCCACAGTTTAGGAATAATTGATGAGTATCTGTAAATAAAGCTATAAAGTAGAACAGCTTACAGCATTACTTTCCTTGTCCCACAGTCCTAGCGATGGAATTGGGTGCAGCTTTTGCTCCTTGTCTCCATGAAGGACTCTCATAAAGGATTCTCCTTCAGCACTGAGAGCAGAGGAGCTCTGCAGGACACCACTGACCTGGAAAACCCTCAGCTGCTGCCACAACGAGAGATGTCAGGAGACAGAAAGCCTGCCCGGATCAATGTGGGGTTGCTACCTACCCTGATACCGTGTGTCTTTCTGGCACTCTGTCTAAAATTAATTTAATTCACCAGCAGCATTTTGGGATTTCCTACGTGTGCTAAATCATAATGAAAGACATCCGCTGATGGCAAAGTCTCTGGGCTCAGAGGATTACGTGGGGTAGGGCTGCCTGAGACAGCCCAAATCCACTTGAGATTGAAAAGGTGTGAGCAGTAAATAAAAGGAAATCCTGGATCACCATATAGCGTTCAGCTCCCACACTTTGACCTCCTTTGCTCCCTTCCATATTTTGTTAAGATCATATTTCTTTACATGCTGCCTGGTTTAAAAGCCATCATAAAACTGTGGTGTGCAGCAAGAATAACAGGGAAGGCACCGTGTAATACAGGGTGCTCCAATTCCATCTCAGCTAGGGATATGCTACCATATTCTAGATAGTAAAATCTCTTTTTCTTTGCTCTGGTGGGAAAAAACTGTGGACGTTTTCTGAGGGAGACTTTCCCAATAATTTTCCTCAAGATTTAATAAAAATTATGAATAAATTTTTCTTTTTTTCTGCCAGTAATATAATATGATGGATGCAATATTTTTATAAGGCTTCTTTGTGCTACAGTTAAAACTTATTAAACTTTGGAAAAGATGAATTGAGAAGTGGAACGAAATGAAAACATATTTGTCCATTTGAACTTCCAAACTCAGACTCTAAGTTTTGCTAAGAAGCAGGAATAAAAGGTAAATCATTGAACCCTGGACCATCAATCATTTTATTCTACCCATGGTAAAAAGCAAAAAAGAGGAGACAAAAAGAAAATGCACCCAAAGTCGTGGCCATGTTGAAGCTTTGGAGGAAAAAAGTTGTATAAAAAGGAGGAAAAAAGTATGTTGCAACCATGAACATCCTATGCCAAACCTCAGCGGAGGTCACTGGAATGAGCCAGCAAGCCAAGCCTAAATAAAAATAGGACCTGTGGGACTCCCCATCTGATTTTCAAATAGTCACTGCTACGCTATCATTTGTCAAGCTTCCAGGGTAGTTTTTTACCAGATGTGAGAAACAGTACCAAACCTAGGCTGAAGCCAGAGAGAAGAGCATATGCTTCCACATGGGAATAATCTGTTCAGGAAGGACTGTAAAGTCTGAGACTGGACTGAAACCTCCCAGATCCCCGAGTGCTGTGAAGTGTGTTTTAGTAATTTCTTTACAAATTAGTTGTTTTCATCACCAAAAGCGAGATGTTCAAAGGACCTGTCTTACTGTGTAAAGGAAGGGTTAAACTGCCTTTTTCACAAAAGGGAAATGCCAATTTACAGTACTAGGAACCATTTTATTTTCAGTTTAGATGTTTACACTGAGAACTGTCTAAGAGTGGTACTTCTGTTTGTGTTGCTTCGAAGTGCATCAAGTGTTTCTCACTCTCTTCCAAGTGTTAATTAAAACCATTAATTTTATTAGACATTAATGTGTAAACTGCTGCTCACTTTCAGCTGATTAAGAAACCTTCTTTACACACTTAGTTTGCTTTCTAAAACCTCACTGGGGCTCCTTGAGGATGGAAATATTACTGTTTACATTTGTATAAGCGAGCTGGACAGGGAAAACCAGAGCAAGAACCTCTAAAACCTGAACATGAAGACACATCAGGAAACTCATTTGCAATTGTCTCTTAACCTGGTTCCTTCTTGGGTTTTGATTTGTGTTGGTGACTAGGCAAGAACAGTATCCCACAACCAAACAAAAGTCTTTATACCATCAAATGCTTAGCATGACTGGTGCTCATTGCTTTTAACTGATGAACAATTGAAAGCGTCCATGTGACTTAGGAACACAGATCTCTTTGAAGATCAGTGGCTGCTTTGGCCTAGGTTTTTCAATACCTTTGTCTTGCTCTGTTAAGCAGTGCTGGCACTGATTTTTTTGTGAAATCTGAGCATGCACGTCACTGAATCCCAGATTCTCACAGACATCTTCCTAGGTGCTCATCTCCCATAGTTTTTGTAATGGAAGTTAATACCTGGATGCCTTCATGGAAAACCATCCATGAGTCACATGGATCACAGCAATGCCGATATAGCTTTAAAATGTTTTGTTAACGTTCCTGTCATTCAAGATTAGTGTGCTGCTCTTAGGGCTGGGCAGTTTTGGCCACCACAGTAAGAAAGAACTAAAGCTCTTAGAGAGCACCCAAAGGAGGGACATGAGGATGGTGAAGGGTCTGGAGAGCTCATATGAGGAGTAGCTGAGGCACTTGGTCAGTCCAGCTGGGGAAAGGGGATGAGGGGGGACGTCACTGCAGTCTGCAGCTTCCTCTTGAAGGGCAACTCCAATCTCTGTTCTCTGGGACCAGGGACCGGACCTGGGAATGGCTGGAGCTGTGTCAGGGGAGGTTTAGGCTGGATATCAGGGAAAGCTTCTTCCCCCAGAGGGTGCTGGGGCACTGCCCAGGCTCCCCAGGGAATGGGCACGGCCCCAAGGCTGCCAGAGCTCCAGGAGCATTTGGACAACGCTCTCAGGGATGCACAGGGTGGGATTGTTGGGGTCTCCCAGCTAGGGCGAGGAGCTGGACTCAGTGATCCTGCTGGGTCCCTCCCAACTCACCATATTCCAGGATTCTGAGTCTACTGTTTACCTCCCAGTAAGAGCACAATGCTGGGAGCAGGCCCCGTGTGGGAACCCTTTCTGAGGCCAAGGGAAAGCAGGGCTTTCTGAATTTCCCGATGAGCACCAGCTCTCTCCCTGCAACCACAACTGCCCCTCCTGTTTAGCAAGATGGGGTGTGCCATGTCACACCTGTACCAGCACGGACTGCCACATCAGCCAGAGTCTTACTGGGCTTTTGGATCCTCCCCCAGTATAAATACCCCTTTTTGCAATCTGCCCTTTCAGCAGAGTGCTCAGGAACTACTCCTGTGTTCTATGGTTTTGCCTCTGCTGCAGCCACGGAGGAAGAGCCCCAGCAGCTGCACTCCGTGGCACCCACACACGGGGGCAAGGCTGGATGTTCACAGGTGGGGGCTTGGCAGCACATGTCATCAGGGCAGTTATTAGGGTTGTCTGTAAATATCTGTAAGTGTTTTGCCAAATGAAGTAAAAATTTTTACACTGGGTAACTGGTTTCAGAGAATAAGGAGGTTTGCTCATGTTTAAAAACCCAACAAAACTGTCAGAGCCATGAAAAGGTAGAAGAGGCAGAACACTTCACACATCCGCACAGTGGAGATCCAAAGTTCAACAGTGGCTTCAATGTCAGAGAGCTGCTTAATGTCTTCTCTGTGCCTTGTCTCCGAACACCACACACTTTCTCCAGGGCACAGAAGGGAAACTAATAACTGAAATCCTGGCCTCAGAGAAAATCCCACACCCACCAATTTTTACCTGGCCTGTTACAAGCAAATGCACAGGCTTCGTTCCAGCAAGATGTATAAAGCTTCTGCTCATCCATGAATACTTGCTGGCACACTAAATTAAAGAGAGATGTTTAAGCAGACACACACTATAAAAGTGCATGTCGTGATACACATTTCTCAATGTGATGTTATGTGTGCTCATGATTAAGCTCTTTCCTCACACCTGATGTGTGCAACAAACAGCATGACACCTCATGTAATGGTGATGCTGACTTGAGTTTTAAAAAAACCCAGCTGTTTTTCTCTTGTGATTCCAGCAGGCCAAGCTGCTGCTTTCATTTGGATACAAACATTTTCAGTATGCAGGTCTGGGAAATACTCAGTGCCCCCAAGTTGTGCTTTCAAGTTTCTGGTGGAGTGTCATTAGCTGTAATGACAGCCACTGCTAAGGACAGGCCTGATTATCTGCAGGCTCACATGCTGCCAGGCACATGGTTTTGCATTTACAGTTGATGCTAGAGAGGAGAACACTATGGATCTTTTTGGCCCTTTATTTTAATGGGATTGCCAGAATGACTAGAATCTGAAAACTCACAGCTCATTACCAAGAGCAAAATGCTGACCCAAGCAGAGCCAGAAGATTTGAGAACTACTTCAGAGTTGAGATCTAACAGGCTACTGTAGAGTGTGGACAGCGTTTTCCCTCTGTTAACCCCACTGTCCCAGAGAGAACATTTGCTCTGTATTTACAGAATGCAAGACTGTGCAGTCCAGCCTGTCCTGCACCCTGGAGAGCAGCAGAATGCTTCAGGCTACACACAATGCACTCACTACCCCAGCTTGTCTCACATCAACACTGCAGCCCCGAGGCTGCAAGAAAGAGCTCAGGACCTGCAGTGTTGCATTAAGAGATGCACAGCCAGAGGAACGGAGAAGATTAAAACCAGCCACAGTAGTGCCTGTTCTCCTGTGGGTGTTTCACACATGCACCAACTTTTCCTCCTGTACCAACGGCCTCTATCTGTCTCTACGGACCCAAGTCAATTAACCTTCCAAATCTCTGGTAAAGCCATGAACAAAAGGCCCTGTTTGAAGGTGCTGAATGACCTCATACACCACCTGACTCCAGATAACGTGTAGTATTTTTAGACCAGAGAGGCAATAAAATACCCACTTTTGCAGCTGACTGTACCATGAGTTATTTCATTTGCTTTCACTGTGCACGTCACAGCTCTCCCAGCTACAGGGATGAGGAAAAGCTTTCCAGGGAAGGCAGGCTTGCCTTTGTGTAGCATGGCAGACAGAAACACAGGATTACAACTACCTTCAATTTTCACTCCAGTCTACAGTAACAGCATGCTGTATAATCAAAATATATACTAATGGTTATACAAAACCAGTCTGACACCTCTGGTCTCAAGGTAACCTTAAGTTTTACAGGACTCCTATTTTTGGGTGTATTTTGCACATGGGAGAACAATTTCCATGTCTACAACCAAATCCAGCACCTTGTTGTTATATTCCCTTTCTTCTGCAGATTTTTCTTGTAAGACTCTAAAGTTCATATTCTCAAAATATCTTTAATGACAAAACGTTTTTTTCCAAGTTTTTCAGATGCAATTTGTGCTTTTTAGATAGCAGAGAATTCTTTCGGGGGGCACTAAACATCATGAAATGAGCCTGTTACGAGAAACTGAGGGACTAAATAGATGTCTGGTTTTGGTTTTTTAATTCTCATTCTTGATTTTCATTGTTACAGCTTTTCCCTTGCAATATAAACCTTACTTACTGAAGAATGTTTTGGGACTTTACCTAGTACTATTTGTAAAACACTGCAAGATTCCTGAGGGAGAGGTAAGGTTGAACTAAACTAGAGCATTGCTACTAATATTTGTTGCACTCAAACTCAGATATCAAGGAAATACAAACTTCCTGAATGCATGTTCGCAGCATTTTTGGAATAATTTCCCCCAGTAACTTCATCCCACTCAAATGAACCAAAAATGAAACAGATTGAGAGCAGGCAAACTTTGAAACAAATAAAACTTCTTTAATTCAATTTTTCATGATAAAGACTTTAAAAAGGGTAATTATTTTGCAGGCAGTTATCAAAAATCTACACTCAAAATCTAAATTTAGAGCTATCAGGGACAGGATAGCAACGATTGCATCTAGACTTACTTTGCTGGTCTCAGAAGTATACCTCAGGAGTGTATTTTAGCTCTTGTTTCTCTGTGAATTAAGACACTGTTGTTGTTATGCTGCCTATCAGGGAAGGCAGTAGGTTGTATAGTTATCTCCTGATTGGGGCAAAATCACTACCCTGAAACCACACAACCTACTACCTCATCCTGTTAGAGCATCATGTGCATCTTCTGAAGGAAACATTTCACCATTTTTAAGTAAATTACCGTATCACTCCCCAGCCCACACATTTCTTAGCCTTAGAAAGGCCATGTGTGACCTCTCAGCCCTTCCCCACAGCTCCACCTGGGAGTCAGACACAACTGCTGGAGAGACTCCAGAGACAGGAGAACGGCAGTGGCAAACACTGTCCCTCCCAAACTAGCAATATGTAATAAAAAAGTGAGTTAAATCAGCATCCAAAACTGTTTGAAGAGACCTCTTACTTAGAGTTCAAGCATTTACCAGTTCCAGGGCAGAACACGGCTGACTGCAAGACATCCTCTTTGGGTTTTGTCCAGCTCATCCCTTAGTAGTTTCTCAAGCAGCCTACACCAAGTGGATTTAAACAGCTGCTGGATCAAAGGTGCCATTTTATGTTTAATATGAACACAAATGCCAGAAAACAACGGAGAAATGGATCAGCTGTTTCCAAGTGGCCACTCCCATGGCAGTCCCCGACAGCTGTGCACGAGCAAATCCATGGCGGACTGGGTTGTACCTCTGTGTCCTGGCACTCACACCCCACCTGCTCTCAGAAAACGCCAGAAGGAAATGGCTTTGGGGCCTGAATGGGAAACACAGGAATCTAAACACTTTAAGGACGTTTGTGTACAAGAACCAAACGTGCAGACAGAGCCAGAGAATGGTGCAGTTGACAAATATCTGCGTTGTCTTTCGGAGACATCCAGCGCTGACATCACAGCCACTTCAGGAAAGACAGTAGATTGTATAGTTATCTGACAGGCAGGGCATAGCCCTAAAACTATACAACCTACTACCTCACCCCAAAGGACAGTCACACTCTGATCACAGGAAGCACAGGCTGTATTCCCAGACAGCTGGATTGCTTGGTGACAACCTAGAAGACAAAAAACTCTGGAGACAAATGTTAACAGCCTTGAATCTGAAAACGTTTGCTATATACAAGTCAACATTCTGCTTAATGAGATCTGGTTTCATGTTTGAAATGTTTAATAGATTTGAAACTTGTGAAGTCATGTCAGTGACAAGATACACAAGGGAAACAGGATACAGCATTCATTTTTAATAACTGCACTTGTGTACTTCCAGCTCCTACATGACTGTACCTTATCAAACCAGTCTGTCACTTCGGGAAAGGCATCACTATGACTTAGAATGGATGCTGACTTACTTAGAGGCATGGTTTAACATGCTTCCAGATACTCCTCCATTATCCTAATGGGGAAGAGCTGAGGCTCTCTAAGAGAATTTCCCAAGTTACGCATAGGTAAACCCCAAAGACTGAGCAACGAATTTGTCAAGACTGTGAGGAATTGTTGCCTACTAAACCATACTCCTAATTGAGCAGTAACCCAGCTCTGAATTGATGACCAAATTAAACACACCCCATTGTACCACACAGACCTTGGTTAGGGGGATTAGCAGAACTGCCACTACAGCATCAGCTTTTGTAACCTCAAACTTATACTCGAGTTTGAGGGGGTTGTTATTCGTTGCCACCTGGTTTGATGGACAACACCACTTCCCATTCAGGGCAGATCTAAAGAAGTGGGAATAACTGAGATAGCAATCTGTATTCTAATATAAACATTGCTTTAATAAACAAGCAAACTTTTAAAACAAACACCCTACCTTAATCAGCAAACTAACCTTTTGCTAGTTAATTAAAGAACACAATAAATCCTGCATCCATCAGCCCCACACCGATCAAGGAGAGTTGTTTCACTCAGCAAATCTCACCCTGCGGGCAGTTGGTCACACTGCAGGGGCACAGAAGCCATCTGCCCTGGCTTTCAGCATCACTGCTGTGGGGATCTGAAAAGAGAGGAGCAAGACAAAACATGCATCTCAATTGCATTTCACTGCACAATGAAACAATTAAAAGGTGGGTGAGAGCATGTGCAAAAGCAGAGAGCAGCTTCTTTCTCCAGGAGAACCATGCACAGCACCAGCTTTCCCATTCACTACCACAATTACACCATGGCCCAAGGGGACCCCGACTCAAAAGAGACAGGCAAGAGAAAAGTATAGTGAAAAGAGAATAATTTTGTATTAGATTGACTTGAACGTTAGGAGCATTGCAGAGACAGACAGAGAGAGGTATCAGGTACTCTACCTGCAAGGAACAAACACTTTTAAACAAAACAGAGAAGGAAGGAGAATGAAGATAACTGACCAAATTGGATATCAATGTCTTAATCTATAAAGGACAATGTCATGCTATCAGTGTCAAAGATCATTTCACTGTAGTGGGCTGAGACCACGTAGAAAGAGGTCATTGGTTCCTGTGAGATGCACATGGTGCCATTTGTTGGACAAAACAGGACAGGTGCAACTCTGACCATGCTGAGATCACTGCAAGGAAGGAAACACTGTCCAACCCTGTATTTCACCTCAGGCAGGCACAATGAGAAAAACTCACAGGCCGAGACCTCCACAGCCTCTTCCTCCACATAGAGGAGATGCACAGGATTTTCTAAGATTCGGTTCAGGAGGGCTCCTCCTCTGCACACCTGTCTGTCCCAGCTGCAGAGCACTAGCTGTGTCCAGCAGCTTGCTCACATCTTCACCTGGCCATTAGAGAGGCCAGGCTGTAACCAGGGCAGCAAATTTATGGCTCTGTCCGTTTTGATAAAGCACCAACGGGTGATGAACTTTGGCCATGATGTTTGCTCATCCCTGGTGTTCCTCAGTGCTGGAGCAGTCAGGTGTGCTGTCCTGCTTTGTACAAACCACAGGCACAGTTTTGCAGGGAAGCATTTTCCTCAGATTCATCAGGGAGACTTCTTTTAAGAAAGGGAGCAATTCACACACTATTGACATCAACAGTACATCCTCACCTGGCCTCAGTGGCTTTGAAGGAGGCCCTGATTATCCAATATAGCATGAATTATGAGACAGAGAAGTTCAAAATGACACTTTTGGATGTGGAGCAAGCTTCGACATCAAAAACAATTTAGGGGCCAATGACTATTTTCATTATCTAATAAAATCAGTTATATAAATTTTGTTCACACTTTATTACATAGAACATCACAGCCAGTGCAACATGGATCTTTATAATAAACCGTGTTACATATTCAGTGCAGCCATTGTCATTATCAAACTGTTTGCAAGTATTTGGGGAAAAAAGAGCAGCTGTGAAATGAGTCAGAACTCTCTGGCTAAATGTCTCTGAGCTCTACAGTAATTTATGTATGTTTCTAAAAGTCTGAACATTTCATGTGTGGGGGAAAAAAAGGGCAACAGAATGTAAAAACACTTAAATACATCAGCTTAAATTAATCCATCTCCCATACTGTAGCCTGACTACCAGCCAGACCTACACAGGAACTTTCTCACTCTTGTGTGGAACCATGCTGAAGTCAAGGAAATTCCTCCATAGAAATGACCTTCCAGAAAACTTTTACAACGGTTATCAGAAAATGGGATGTGCTTAATGTCAGGGGCTCTAACTCTCTGGGGGGTGTAGGGAGGTCTGACGAGCAGCAGATCAACAGAGCTGGGGCTGGGTGTGCACCAAAGGTGTTCTGCATCACCACAGACATGTCCTATAGGTGTATGTTAGCATTTCATACACCTTCCGTTCTCTGAAATGCCTGGAATGTTAAACATGCTGTTCAGAACGGACTGCATTAGGGAAAAGATGGTTTTCCATCAAAAATACACCTCATTTTTCTTGGAGGTGGGATCACGTCTTGTGCTTAGGCAAACTGCAGTACCTACACTGACAAAATAGTTATTTTTCTGTTGCATTTATCTCTGTGTTTTGCTTATGAACTACTCTGAACGCTAAAAAGCCACAAAAGCTGGTATTCCAGAAAATGATGAAACACTCCATGTCTTAAAGCTTCCACAAACACAGAAATTAAACCAGGGCTAAGCACTGGCAGGTCTGTATGTTGCACTTGAGATCTTAAGCAAATAAACATTTAAGGAGACATATTTTTTAAAAAATAAGCTCTGAAAGGCACCACAGAACTGTTCAGTGTATTACAAGCTATTAGTTTTGAAGGACTTAAAGATCAATGTCCTGTTTTCCTGGCATAATCTTTCATCTCCTCACTTCCCAGCTGAGCTGCTGTGCTTGCCCCCCCTGTATCCCTGAGCATGGCAGAGATGACCACCACCACATCCTAATGCCCAAAAATCAGGGCAAGTCCAGAGTCCATGGGAGGTGAAACCTGTGTGGAAATGGCAAATCCATCAGGTAAGTGAGGAATACCTTACGAAAAACAAATGTTACACGTACTCTTGCTACCTTACCATGTGTAAAAGCAGAAAGTGCAAGGGCTGAATTATCTGGGAAATGAACCCAGCAAGAGGAGATGAAGCTGTGACTAATGAATTAGGGATTAGTTTTTATTAGGAGAAGGGCAAAGAGAATGTGTTAGGTTTATTTTCTCTTGCCAGACAGAGATAGCAAGAGCAAAAGGGGCATAAAACACCTCTCTTACAATATTTCCTAAACATTCTTCAGTTATCTCCATGCTTCTGGAGGATTATATTCATGCAGATCACACAAAAATGAAATGATAATGACAACGCCCACAAATATTCACTCATTTTAGGATGTTAAGCAATGGACTTTGTATTTGAAAGAACTGAGCTCACTTAACTCAGCTGACATCACCTGGATTTGCCTTAACATCTCTGGACACAAAACTGGAAACTTAAACTGAACACTCTCATCTTTGATTTGATATGTGATGTCCAGCTCTCCAAAAATGCACTTTTCCCACTCCCCCTCAAACCCTGTGAAAAGAAAAACTGGGCACAGTCAGTTATGCAGAGAACAGTCAGGATTACAGCTGTCCAGTCTCTCCAGCTAAATACTCAGCCATCTCACAAGCAATGATTTGAGTGGTATTTTTAATCCCTTTAGGATGGAAAACACCTTTACTACACAGAGAATTTTAAATAAGTCATCTGAATTTTATGTTAACTGGATTTGGCTTTTTAATATGTGCAATTCACACAGTGTCACATCCAACCTATGATGCCACTGAGAAAGTGCAATTTTTTCAGTTCCTTATAGAAGCTAGGAAAAATTGAATAGAGTCACATCTTCTTTAGAAAATGCCATTCCCATCTCAATCCACTAATTCCTTTTTGGGAAAACTGAATTTTCACTCTGAAATGGATTTAACTCCTTGAAAATTGTTTTTCTTTAAAAAGACATGCAATAAACTGGTATGTGCAAGTCCTAACTTAATTAAGCACCAAGAGGGAATGTCTGTCAGGGTAAGCCTCAACAAGAAACTAAAATTCATTTTGCAGAATGCAGCCGTGCCAATTATTATAGTTGGTAGAAAAATGGCTTCTGGCCTTTCTCCCATAAGGCTTTCATTAAGTTTAGCCCTTAGTGAAATCAAGCAGCTGACAAGTAGGAGTGAATGAATTAGTGGTCCTGGGAGCCAGGAGTAGGTCAAAGCTCCAAATAACCTAGTGTTACATGGATTTAGCCTAAAATTCTGTATTTACAACAATGCGCCCTTACATTTGCCATCACCACAAACACGATAAAGTTCCTTGAGTGCTAATGAATAAGGAGCTTTATACGATGGAAGACAAGCAAAATCCATCCTTTACTAACTGTTCCATTTGTGATGATCACTTTAGAATCTGCAGCATTTGAAACTGTGGATAACATTATATGGAAAGCTGGAATGAAATCACTGTTCTGTGTAGTATGTTTGTTTTAAAATATTGTTAAAAGCCTGAAATTAATTTCTATTGCAGAACCATGTTCTGGAGTCTGGACTGCTTTTGGGGTTGAGCCAGTGGGCTTGGTACAACCTAACAGTAAGCCAGCAGAGGCCTGGGAGTCCACATGCATTAACACGGAGAAAGCATTTGTACAGGCATTGCAAACTCAAGGTGCAGTTTGTTTCTAGTTACTTTTGGGCCTCGGGGAGTCTGTGTGAGGCTACAGACTTGATCAGACAAGCCCATTTGCAGGAGCAAATGTTGTCACTGACCCTGTTAGGCATTTTTGTGTCCCTGTCAGGGGACCTCCAGGAATTTGCTGTTAGCGACACTGCCAGTTATCGAGTTCCCTGTTTCTGTTTATTGACTGTTTTTCTTTGGTCACCAGCACAGACACCGGTGCACTGCAACAGCTTTGTTATCACCCTGGGATAGGAGGATGTCTCAAGCTGTGTTATGATTTCAGCAGCACACACCTGTGCTTTGTCATGATGACTTTGCCCCTGTTCTGACCAGCTGTTTTCCATCTGGAGCACTCCAACAACACTGCCAAGAGGTTTATACACACCCTCGCCCAACCCAGCTTTACACTGATCCCTTCTTTTCCTCTTTTTCTGTTCTGCTTTAGTGTGTAACTCAGCTTCATATTCAGTGTTACTAAGTTCTCCTTACAGGGTAGTTAGACACAACAATTCTCTCCAGCCCAAGATTCAAGGACAATCGTTCCCAACCTCAGGCCCAAAAGCATCAACAATGTAGAACAGAGGAGGGCAAGCAAGGAGGATGGAACTTCATCATTCCAAGTTATTAATTGGCCAGTTAACCTCAATATGCAAATGGACCATAGCTTATCAAAGTGTGAAACCCCGTGCCCAGGCCCCTTTTCTGTGCCCATCTCGAGGCCCATCCTGGCAGGGCTGCAGCCGGGCTCTGGCACTGCCAGGCTGTGCCCTTGGAAGGCCTTGCCATAAATCCCTACTTTATTCCTCTCATTTTGTCTGGCCTCTGTTCCAGGTCAAGCTGATAAGGCATCAACACGAGTCTTTAAAAAGCAAAGGGGAAGCACTGAAAAGTGCCATTTTCACCACAAGGGCCCTTCTGCCCACCTGTACCTGCGTGCTGAGGGGGTGAAGGCTTTTGGAGCATTGGGGTGAGTGGGCAGTGCTGCCGACATGGCACTCTTTGGCACAAGAGAATTCCTCATGAATTCCGGGCTTGGGACTCTGCCACACAGCACTGCCTGTGCTCAGCTTCACACAACCTTCTCTTTTCTCAGGTGACCAGGGCTCTCCATAGATGGACTCCAGTGTAAGTTTTTGTACCTGAGACTAAAGCTTTCACTGGTTAAGCATTCATGAGTGGGCTGAAGCAGTGGTGGAGAGCGAGCAGATCCTTGCCAGAGCTCCACGGTGTGTTTGACTCTCTGTGTCCATTATTCATGATGCTGTTGCTACAGGCCCTAATTTTACATAAACGGAAGTCACAAGAGAACTGTTACGAGGAGCAACCAGGAAAAGCACAAGGAAAGAGTTCCTTGTCATTCAGCATTAAAAACACAGTTCAGTATTACATTTTCTGACTGTGAAGCCTCTTGGGAGCCAAAATATGCAACACATTTTCTCTGAAGAGTAACAAGCTGAAACCTGAAATCTTGTAGATGGTCTTTAGAATCAATTTCTTCATGTCCTGTGCACAACTCCATTCCAATTCCCCACATATGAAAAATACATAACCTCTTAGCTCAAAATTCATCTGCCTTACAGTTCCTTTTAGCTCCTATTTTAAAACTACAAAATTCTATCTTAACTATCATGTAAGCTATTGTTCTGTGCCTGCTCAGGGAGGACAGATTTCAGAATTAAAGATCTGTCATGCCAGGAACAGATTATACCTTCTCTGAATACAGAAACATGCACATTACTAGTATCATCTCAGAAATACAGCAAGCAGACTTGGTGCAACTGAAATAATCGATTCCCTTCCCCTTATCAACACAAAAGATAAGAGCCATATAAAAGTACCTGCTTTTCTATCTCACAGCACTTGTAGCAAACACAACGGACAGTATTTCAATATTTTCCTGTTGCAGAAGTAAGCTTTAGGCACAGAATCCATGACATGTAAATTAAGATATACATCACAAGACATATCTTAGTTGTGAAAGTAGGTCATGCATTTAAGGCATTTCTAGACTCTTGATGCAAATATTCTGAAAATATTTTTGTGTGTATAGAGTAGTATTTTAATTATTTATCAGACTTCATCCTCTACAAACACTAAAGGAACAGATATTTCTGAGTCCTCATAGGGTAGTAAGTACTTCTTTGCAACTTTATGTCTTGCATATTTCGTTCTTAATGGAACTGCATGCTTGAAGAACATCTCAAAAAAAGTTGACACAGTGGAAAAAGCTGTAGTGTGAAGATCACAGATTGCACAGGTAGAGAGCCTGACTAAACAATACCATGACATTTTCAAACGTTTGCTACCTTGTATTATTTTGTGACTCTTGGAATTTCCTCAAGACTGGTGTTGGGTATTTGTTCACCTGTCTATGAGAAAGTTATTCCATGAGCAAAGTTAAAGAGGAAAAAAAAAGAGAAGAAAGTTAGAAAGCAAGAGTCTATGTGTTTGTGATGTGAACTGAGTTTCCAGGCCAGAACTTTTATCCGGAGAATAAAAAAGAAGCAATTTAAATCAGCACCACTATCAATTTATCCACTAGGTGTCACAAAACAATCATGCAACCAG
Organism: Picathartes gymnocephalus; assembly: GCA_013390045.1. Taxonomy (NCBI): domain Eukaryota; kingdom Metazoa; phylum Chordata; class Aves; order Passeriformes; family Picathartidae; genus Picathartes; species Picathartes gymnocephalus. The sequence goes on from WEKY01043512.1 coordinate 60,025, forward strand.
ACGAAAAGCAATTATATGTAAAGTGTGTCAGTATACTACATCAATGAAGTGCTGCTTTGAAACGAAATCTGTGATAACAGCAGATGCAGAAAAATGTCATGGATCTCATGAATATGCATAAACTGTCAGGAGTGTATGGGAACCTGAGCCATGACACACAAAAGCTGTTGCTAACCATGGTGTATGTCATGTAATGGATTCACATACAAGCACGTAAGTGTTCCATTAAAAAAAAAAAGTCTTCCCAAATCCTAAAAGCAGTATTACCAGTCCTCAGAACTGCAGGATTTATGTTTCTTGCTTTTTACTGCTCCAGCTACTGGACAAATGTATTGTATCAGATTCTCTAACAAGTATGTAAAAATCCCTTATGGCTACAGGGAAAACACTGCCAAGAAAACAAGTTCTGAAGACTAAAATGTATGAGGAAGAAAAACATAAATATATTATTAGTATTAGTATAAAATCACCACAAATGCCAAACACTGGAATTGGCAATAACGTGTGACAGACACTCCTGAGATCCAGACTGTTCTTTTGGAAGGGCAGGGCAGAAAATTACCAAATGGTTCTGTAGACATTATTTTCCAGAAATTAACCTCTACTGCACAGGCAGTATTTTTGTTCTTAAATATTTGTGGACCATTTAAAATTTTAATTATGTGTACACCTGCACTCATTCAAAACACCAAGTGCATTAAAGGATTAAGGCTGGGCTGTTGAAACAGGCACCTTTGTTTCCAAAATGGTTCTTTAGTAACAGTAACTTTTCCTCAGAGCTGCATAAAATTTTTATGGGCCAAGTAGACTCCAGTGTGAATTTATCATTATCTGTACTCACACATAATCCAGACAATCAAAAATGCTGTAATCACTAGCATATACAACATTATGATGTAGAACAGGCTGGTTAGCTAGGAAGAGGAAATGTATCCTGGACATTTTTTATCATCCAAACATAACAGTACCAGAGCTATATATGCTCTGCTGCCAAGTGCCATTGCATAAAGCCAGCCTAAGCAATGTCAAAACCCCTTCCCCCTTGGGGAAATGCAGTAAAGGAACATATGCCCTACCAGGTCACTGTATGTTTATACTGCAGTTTGTATGTTTTATCCTGGCTGTAAAAACCAGGCTTTTTCAGGGTGTAAGCAAGCTCACACGATAAAGTTTAGATTTTTTTACATAGTCTTCCTCTGTAAGATGAACTGTCCAAATGTCAGAGCTGGCCAACATTTTCCAAAGCTTGGGAATACTTTCCTACTTGGTGATCATAGGGAAGCTTTCCTTCCCTGCAATGTTCCCTCCTTTTTTTCAGCAACTCAATTAAATACTTGTGTTTCCAGGAACACAAGTACAAAGTTGAGAGAAATACCTTTTGTTTGTTTCCAAAACTACCATAACTTAATGTGTATATGCTAAAGGAATCTGATGTTGTGAAATACACTTCCAGAAACACTAAGAACTATTCTCTGAAGTTCTCCCCACATTAAAACCATTATCTGACTTTGAAGAGCCCTCCAGTGATGCCCATTCAAGCTGACAGAATTCAGAGCCTCCTGAAGTCAGTAAGAATTTTTTTATCATGTAGCGAAGCTGTGATTTCCCTTTAGGCAGAGCCATAGAGAAAAACGCTGAGGTAACTATTCATTACATAAACCCCTGACTCTTTGATGCCAGAAGGTGAATGAGCAGATGTACAGTATTATTAATTCCACTTAAGGAATGTAAGTTGCTCCTTTTTGATCTTTCAGTGGTCCAAGTCTGCAATATTTTTTTGGTTTTGTCCTTGTTGTGAAAGAATCAAAGAACAACAGATTAATTCAGGTCAGAAGGGGCCTCTGAAAGCATTCAGTCCAACCTCCCCGTACAAAGCAGGTCTAATTAATCAGGTTGCTGAGGCACACACCCAATTGAATCTTGGACACTTGTAGGGATGGAGAACCCACAACCTCTCTGGGCACCTGTTTCAGCCTTTGACCACTCTTGGGTTAGAAGATTTTCCTTGAATCTGCCTGGCATTTCCTTTGTTCTAACTTGTGACTGTCAGCCCTTGTTCCGTTGCTGTGCAGCTCGGAGAAGAGCTCAGGCTCCACCCTCTCACCCTGTGACCAGGCAGCTGCTGGCAGCACTGCAGCTGATGCCTTAAGTTTTTCTCCTCTTTTTCTGTTCTGCTTTAGTGTGTAACTCTCAGCTTCATATTCAGTGTTACTGAGTTCTCTTTACAGGGTAGTTAGACACAACCATTCTCTCCAGCTCAAGATTCAAGGACAATTGTTCCCAACCTCAGGCCCAAAAACATCAACAATGTAAAAAAGAGGAGGGCAAGCAAGGAGGATGGAACTTCATCATTGGAAGTTATTAATTGGACAGTTAACCTCAATATGCAAACGGACCATAGCTTCTCAAAGTGTGAAACCCCGTGCCCAGGCCCCTTTTCTGTGCCCATCTCGAGGCCCATCCTGGCAGGGCTGCAGCCGGGCTCTGGCATTGCCAGGCTGTGGCATTTGAAAGGCCTTTCAATGAATCCCTACTGTATTCCTCTCATTTTGTCTGCCCTCTGTTCCAGCTCAAACTGATAAGGCATCATAGCTCTCCCCTCTGTCTTGCCCTTCCCTGCCTGGACAGAGCCACCTCTCCCAGCTTCTCTGAGCCCACCACATGGCCCAGCTCTGAGGAGCCTGGTGGCCCTGCGTGGGTCAGTGCATATGTGGACTCACAGTTCTGGTGTCTCTGTTGCACAAGGGTGCTCCCAAACTGGACACATCATTGATCAGAGGGATGGAGCAGCTCTGCTGTGCAGAAAGGCTGAGAGAATTGGGATTGTTCAGCATAGAGAAGTTTCGGGGTGACCTAACTGTCCTGGTACCTGAAGGGAGCCCACAGGAAAGACAGGGAAAGACTACTTGTACGGGCCTGAAGTGACAGGACAAGGGCAGGGTTAGATTGGATATTGGGAAGAAATTCTTCCCTGTGAGGGTCCTGAGGCCCTGGCACAGGTTGCCCAGAGAAGCTGTGGCTGCTCCATCCCTGGAAATGCCCGAGGCCAGGTTGGACAGGGCTTGGAGCAACCTGGGACAGTGGAAGGTGTCCCTGCTCATGGCAGGGGGTTGGAATGAGATGACCTTTAAGGTCCCTCCCAACCCAAACATTCTGTGATCCTAACACAGTCTCTCAAGCGCTGTGAAGAGGGAGGATCACTGCTCTGAGCTGTGCTTTTGCTCATGCTGCCCTGGATGCACTTGGCACATGGCTGGGGGGTGTCAACCTGTGCATCAGGACCCCCAGATCCTTTTCTGCAGAGCTGCTTCCTACACAGCTGTCCTCAGCCTGCAGCCTGTTTCATTGTGATCTTTCTGATGACCATATTTACACCATTTCTCAAGCTATCAATATTAAAATGTTTTATCTTTATTTATTTATTTTCAATTTTGTCTATCCTAGGCCTCACTTGGCCTTGAAGTTCCATGAGTAAAACAGCTTAGGAATGTGAATGTACAGCAAATGTGCTTCCCATTAGCTCTTAATGCCATAAATCTAAAATCCTTGATACTACTGTTAGAGCAGTGCTTCCACTCAAATCTTAAAAGAAGCTTTAGACAGGATAGTAAGACTCAGCAGCCACACAAGACACTTACTGCTGTGTAGGACAGGCTTGCAAATGCACGTGGATCAGAAGTCCTGCCCTTACTCATCACTATTTCACTTACAATAGAATAATTTTAAATTACATTAAGAACTATAATCATGTTCTACTATAATTTATTTTTTCATACCCTCTGCCACTAGAAATATGCTTGAAGATATCCATCCAGCCCCAAGTGCACTATTCTGGGAAAGTTTCCATTTAGATGAGAACATTTATGCTTCTAACTACATGATTTTTTTTTAAGCTTAATTCAATATGAATAACTGGTTCAACTTGGTGTCTGCTCATTAGTGAGCAGTTGCAAGGAACTGGTTAATCATTGTTTGCCATCTGCTTTGGAGAATCAGCACTGTACAGAACCTTTTCTGCAGCAAAGAAAACCACAATGCACAAAGAACACTAAAGGAAAATCCTGTTTTCAGCTACAGGGTGTTTTTAGCACTTCCCATCAGATTTCTTGGCCAAAAATGAAGGCAGCCCCTTTCAGGTATTTGTTGTTCTCTCAGAAATGCTTCAAAGTCTCTAATCTCTCCAGTCTGTTTTATTAAAACCAACCCTAAATTCTTCTGAACAGACAAACCAGGACTTAAAACGCTATATTGAGTCAAAAAGCGCATTTGCCTCCTCACAGAAAAATACCAACATGAAAAAATAAAATTGGTTGGCTATCTATGCTGCTTTCTTGGCTCATCTTTCCCATCTGGTGCGACTGACAAATGCTGTGTCATAACTGGAGAGGGAAGGAAGTTTCCATTTTTAGATTTCGTAATCCAGGAGTTCCTGAAAAAAATCATTTGCTTCAAAATAAGGAAAAATATATGTGAGTGATGTAAAAATGTTCTACTTAAACACAGAAAAATTGCTGGGAAAAGACACTTCCTAAACGGAGGTTTTCTTAAAATACACATTCCTAACAAGTGGCAAAAAATATCAGAAGAAATGCTGAGCATGAGAAAATCAGTACTGCTAGACTCACTCTCCTATCAAAGATCTAGCACTGGGGCCTATAATTCAGTTACTAAAGTCCTTTTTCAAGACTGATTAAAGTTCATTTTAGAAATACCATCAGAAAACCCAGGCTTCAATGTTCTTAATACTGAGAGGGCCAAAGACTGCAGCCCTCCAGCAGAAAACAAAAGTGTGTTCCTCTAGGCCTTGCAAATACTGAGCTCTCAGTGTATTCAACCATTCAAAAAACCTGTCAGTGAAAAATATTTTTCCTTTAAAAAACTTCTTAAAACAAGCCATGGGAAATGCTTCCTCTGACTTCTTGCTCCAGCCATAAATTTCAATCATCCTCCTTTTCTCTGCAGATCTCCTGGAGTATTGAATCATGGAATCACAGAATGGTTTAGGTTGGAAGGGACCTCAAAGATCATCCAATTCCAGCCCCCTGCCACGGGCAGAGACACCTTTCACTATCCCAGGTCACTCCAAACTCTGTCCAACCTGGCCTTGGACACTTCCAGGGATGAGGCAGGCACAGCTTCTCTGGGCAACCTGTGCCAGGGCCTCAGGACCCTCACAGGGAAGAATTTCTTCCCAATATCCAATCTAACCCTCCCCTCTGGCAGTGGGAAGCCATTGCCCCTTGTCCTGTCACTCCAGGCCCTTATCCAAAGTCCCTCTCTAGCCCTCTTGGAAACCCTTTGGAACTGGAAGAGGCTCTAATGTCTCCCCAGAGCCTTCTCTTCAAGTTGTTTTGTCTAATGACCTACTCTTGCAGATTCCTGAGACCTGACAGTGGTGCTGCAATTTGAGATAACTGGTACCAACAGAGGTCTTAAAAAGAGATTATCCAGTAAGCCTTTGGAGACTTTAGGGTTTCAGACCCAGTGTGGTCTAATGAGCACAACAGGACTCTCTGACAGTGCTACTGGGATTTCCCCTCTGTTACAGCTGGCAGTAAGAGACAGAAAGATTTAATTAGAACAGAAGAGCTGCACTGCCTTCCAAGTACTCAGCAAAAAGAATCTTTGGAACAGAAAAATGAGCAAGGTGGGAGAGAGGAAGGTCCTTTGGATATGCAGAAATTTGAGTGAGCTGGATTAATTTACCAACTGGACCACATATTTCCTTCATAATCTTGGGCAAATACTTGGGTCAAGTTTTCAGAAAAATAAGTTCAGTTCTTCTGGCTTCTTTAGATGCTAAAATAACTCATTAAACTTTTCAAAGGCAAGCTGCAACTCGGCTGTCAGTCTCCCTGAAAATGTTACAAGCTGGCCCACACTGAAGGCTTTCAAAGATCTACCTCTATCTGTTGAGGTCATACATATTAAAATATTCACAGCTGTGCTTCACTTCCACACCTGTAAAATAATGTGTTCCTCCTGTATTCTGCTGAGGAGAACAAATTTTTAATGCCCATGAACCAGCTTTGAGAATCTTCAATGCTAAGACCATTTAAGTACCTAGACCGACACAGGGCACCAGTTTCACAGGGACCATCTCCTGCTTTTGGCTTTGACATGAAGGGAACTGTCATTTTACAAACCCCACAGTCATGATCACAAGATGCCACAGATGCCAGGGTAGGTTGCTCTAAACTCAGTGAGGAGTCTGGTCTTCAGTTACTGGAATGAGGAGGGCACTTTTCACTCCTTCTCTTAACAGGGACAAGTGCCCCTTCTAGCACGTGTCTGCATTGAGTTTAACTGCTTGCTGTGAAGGCTGTTAGACATTATGTCATTATAAAGCAGAGATGTTTAGATCAAGATCTGACTTTCCTTTCTAGATTCAGCAATGTTCTTTGACAGCCACAGGATACTTAACCAAACAATACAGATGCTGGTTTTGAGAGATGGCCATTATGTCAATACAGGCATCTAGTATATCTTTAGAGTCCTAAATGTGTCAAAATACCCTGCATTTACCATAAAGGTCTCTAGCTTGCTTAAAATTTAACTAAAATACTGGACTTGGATGCAGTAGGATTAACAGGCCCACTCAAGACCAAACTCCTGGCATTCCAGATCACCCTTGCAGCATTCCCTCAGAAGAACAAAAATGTTTGTTGAACTTATTATTCCAGAATAATTTGCTTCTCATTAAGGTGAGATTAGTACAGGTGAAGACATGAAATACCTGCAAAAGTTCTCTATTTGATTGCTCAGCTGGATCCAGCAGAAGGTGAAGGTCAAAGCCCTTGCCAACAGGAAATTCACACAGCTGATTCCACATTCTGCAGCTGCTTCTTCTGAGAAAGACTTGTCAGGAAGACGTATCAATAGTTTTTTCTGCAGGCATGAAAGAGCAGAGGGAAAGCAGATTAATAATGCTAGGGTATCACCCTTAAGCTGGGCAGGAATCAGTATCATCCTTAAGCTGGGCACAGTAAAATATCTCATGTGGACAAGTACTTTCAGCCTATAACTATGCCAAGACACAGCTATATAGTGCTGCATTCTTGTAGACACAAGCCAAGACAGACATAAGAAATCTATACTCTGATTTTTTCCTACAGATATCACCACAAGAATGTCTTTGGTTGAGGATCATGTATTTTTTATATATATCTCTTTTCCATAAAAATCAACAGCCTTTCTCTAGTATTCAACTCATTATCGACACTCCCCACTTCGCCACATCAACATTTTATTTGAAGTATCAGTCATAGCATCCCATCAAAATTTAATAGCCACTTTCTATAACTGAGGCATATTAACTCTTGGTTTCACCTATGCTAAGGTTTATCTTTCTCCTTCTTTTAAAATTCTAATGATATTAAAAATACAACACCTTTCAACAGCATGACTCAGAATTGCATAATATTTCTTTCTTCAGCTCATGGGAAAGGAAAGAGATAGATACAAGCAAAGGCAGAAGAATTCTCTATCCCAGTCTATAGCTTTATACTGAATCCTGAGTGTCAAACCAACAGGGCTTTTAAGAAAAATGTCAACAACTCTAACAGTTACATAAGACATAGTTAGAAAAATATTTTGCAAGGAAAAATGACAGTTTCTGTCACTTGAGAAGATGATTTATACTTCAGCTTTAGAATGCAAGCAGTCAACATGTGACTTGACATTTACTAAAGGAAATCAAAGAGATGTTGAGCACGATTACAAAAGGCAAAGCACCGGCTGCCTTCTACCAGCAGCTCCTCTCTGTACTACAGAAAGATCTGCATAGTCTTCCTCTCAGCACTATACAAAAAAATAGAAAGGGAGGTCACAACAACAGCTCTCCCTGTTGTCACTTTGTGCTGACTTGCTCCAGTTACGAAGGCCATCTGGTGCTGTTTGTGCTGCCTTTGTGACTTGTGTCTCGTGTTGTTCTTTATGGACGAGAAGGATTCACAGGTCACATCAGCTGTGTTTTAACTTCCTTTGCAAGTGAATTTGATGGTTGAAACTGTGCATAAGGAGTGTATAGCTGTTGATAACAGAACACAGTGAAAAGGACAGCAAGTGCAGGGGTGTCCAAATAGGAAGGACAGCAGGTCAGGTGAGCAGGGCTTCCTCACTAGTTCTGTTATACACTTCCTGTAGGACTTGAAGTGGTTACATAAGCCCTTTGGGGCTCAGATTTATCACTTGTTAAACGGAGATCATAATTCCCTATCTCACAGTGATACTGTGAGGCTTATTCATTAATATGTTCAACTCAGTGCTGGGCAGATGGTCAATACAAATTTTATGCATCACTGAAGTAACATTTAACCTCAGGATTTAAGTGGCATATAGCCCTGTGCTGGTCTCTGAGCAGTCACTGGATAAATATTAAGCATTCACTTTACTGAAAATATTTGAGAGGCAGGAGTTGTTAGTAGTGCTGACTTTGCATCCCTTAAGTTACAAATTTTCAGGATGACAAATGTGAAAGGACACATTCTTTAAATGCAGTGCAAAACAGGTACTAAGTGCATCTCCTTGTGATGGTAATAACTGAGGAGGAGAAAATGGTAATACTGCTGAACCGAGCATTCAGTGATTTAAATGAGTCCATGAAACGAGCACTTTAAGTCTCAAGAATGACCACTGGTAGTATCTAGAGGGATTTCAGTTTAGTGTTGGGAGAAGGGTTGTTTATACTGGCCTCAGCCAAAAAAAACAATTCACCGAATGTGATTGCCATTTACCTGCAGAAACACAGCTACAATTCAGCATAGTAATGAGTTTAAAGGTGTATCTCAAAGATATTTATAGCCATATAAATATTTACTTTGCTTACTGTGGCAATCACACAGAAGAAAAAAGTTCTTTTCCAAACATCTTTTCCAAGGTTTCTGAGGACTATTTTTAAACTTTATTGCCACAAGTAATGTACCATGAAGACCTAAGCACCAGCAAGAAATGAATCTCCAGTGTAATTACTATGCATACCTTGTCATTTCCCCTGGAGAGATAACCAATCTTCACTTTTTTCATTTTCTAACTTGGTTCCCCAGTACGTCATTCTTTCTGTTTCCAAAGAGAGAGAAAGAAAAAAAAAAAAAAAAATTATGTGTTATCCTTATGAGGAAAAAGTGAGGAACAGACATATAGACATTAAATACAGCCTTCCAAAATCTTTTCTGCAGGTGAGGAATGTGTTTCAGTAGAAGGCCAGTGTCCCACTGCAAACTTATTTTGGAAGCCTTAATTGAGGGTAAGTAGGGCATGAATGGGACTTTGTAGAGGGATGACTTTATTCTCAGGGAAGCACTATGACAAGATTCCTGAGACTAGACAATTTAATAGCTGCAAACCTTGAAAGCTGTGAGTAAAAAAGTCTCCTCTACTTTCACAGCCAAGTGAGTTTAAAGAAAAGTTACCAGATAAAAATATTTCAACCTTTACCCCTGAATATCATCCTTGTTTTCGGACCTTTAAAATGACTATACCAATCACTAGTAGAAAGATTAATTGTGGTCAGATTAATTGACCAATCATGGACATCAATACATCAGGTATAAATCACTCCTAAAATGTAGTATTCAGCAGTTTAGTCTCAGTAAGCAGGGACATTAACATTTTTGATAATGCATTTGTGTCAGTAATATTTTTACATATGCTTTGTAATCACAGTCAAGTACAGAAACCATTATCTCATATAAAAATACATACAGTATGGAGAAATAACCATTCCAGGTTTCTTGCATTGTGATGGTGGTAGAACTATGGGGAACATGAAAAAACACTCTGCCATGTCCCCACTATGAGAAGAGGAGAGGAGCTAAGACTCACAGATCCCCTCAGAGTGGATTAAGGTGAGCTAACACTCAAAGTCCATAATAAACAACCCTAACGGCACAAATATAAAAATGGTGACCCTCTCACAACTATATCCACATAAGCTATGCAGAAACACCAAATTTAGTGGAACAAGTATTCAGTCAACATTAGCCCTCTCAACAATTATATCCACTTAAACTGTGCAGAGATGCCACCTGTAATGGAACAAATATTCAGTAAATGTTAACCCTCTCACAAGTGACACTGACCCTGAAATGGGCTCAGGGCATGGTGCTGCTAACACCAAGGTTGTGGGTTCCATCCCCATCCCACCTTTGGAACTCTCCCTTAGGGTGCTGTCTGAACTCACAGTGCAATTACCTGGGCCTCATCCCTTACACACTCCACATAATGCTGCGATTGTTTTCTCTCTCATCACATCACATGCTAAATCTATTCACTTCTTACTGCTTCTAGTTTTTTTCAGCTAATTCTGGTGCTGTTTTATGGAAAAAGGTTACTTTTCACCACAACATCCTCAGAATTTGTATACATGTAACAGTCCATTCCAAGACAATCTTCTTGGGATACTGTTTTCCTCCAATAAACGACATCTCCCATTTTGGCATTTCTCAGTCTTTGACCACCATAATATCCACGTGGTTCACAACTCCTTTTGAATGTTACCCTCCAACCTCACAGGAGAAAAATTACTGCCTTTGTTTACAGAACAGGAAGGTAGAGACAGGCAGAGGATACAGCTCACTTTTACTGTCTCAGTTAAGGTGATAGGATTGTACAGAGTGTCCAGATACAGAGTCCTTCAGAGAGAAATCTGCAGCACATCACTAACATAGGCACCCTGAACCAATCCCTTAGGAGCCTCTCTTTTCTCTCTCCATAGCAGCAGCTTAGGAATAACAATTACCTACACATGAACCTAAATTAGATCTAAATGCAAGATAATGTTCTCTTCACTGCCAAGTCTGAGAGCAAAGTCCTATGAAGACTTATGTACCCTAAAAATTAGGATTGGGTTATCCACTGTGAGATGATACCTGGCCTTGGAATGAAAGGCAGTAAGGCATCAAGAGTTTCCCACACAATCTACACGGAGAGGTAACAGTCTGATTTATCTTTGTCAAAGCCACCACCTTGGTTTGCTTTGTTTTGCTTTAGTGGTCAGAGACCAGCTCCTCTTCCTCAGCTCTGTAGGTGATGTAATGCTTTACTCTCTATTTAACTCACTCTGAAATGTGCCAGTACATCTGTGTACCATTCTGAACAGCTGAAAGACTTTATTTTAAATTGTCACTCAGTTTATTAATAAAGAAGAAAAATGCATGTGTATATTTTTCCTTAAAATAGAATACAGGTACTGTACAAAAATGTACACAAAAATTATCTTTAGCCTCAGTGAGACATCTGGCCAATGGGAACCTACAGGCAGAAAAAAATCCACACTCAAGATGGGATGGAAATGGTACAGATAAAGAAACTCTTCAAACTTGGCAGCCTTAAGGCTGTATAAAGAGTATGTGTTGACACAGTGCCACATTGAGATTTTATAGACATGGTTTTCAGACTATTCCATTATTACAGTAGGCTACAATCCTGCAGATGTTTAGACATGAAGGACTTTATTCAGTCATGTCAGTGTTTTCATGACTGGGTCTTACTAAATTTCTTCTCCAGAGAGTTAATAAGAAAGCCCTCTCTCTTAGACTGGCTATAGAAGAGCAACAGTTGCCAGATATATTTCTGTTGAAACATGAAAATGCACAACAAGAAACATCATATTAAACTTGCATCCTGAAATGCACAATGCCTGCGCTCCAGGGCCTTCAAGGGCTTACTGAAATATGGTACTCAAATGACAGATGTTTATGTATTAGTCTGAATGGGGACATTACTGAACATCACGGATATTGTTCCCAAACAACAAACACGATCTTCTTTAGCAAAAACTGTATTTTAACATTGTGAGTAAAAGCAGAAAGAGGTGAATAGCAAGAGCATGTTAACTATGGTCTTCAAGGCAGCCAAGTGACCCAGCCTGAGAGTCAGAGAACTAATGATAATGCTGCTCTAGGAAAGTGTGTGGAATTTCCTTTCTACTCGATAGCTACACACCGAGACAGTTAAGCTTAAGTCTACATCTAGTTTTGGCCCAAGCTGCAAGAGCTGGTGGTTCCTCACTAACGCAATGCCCCAAAAAAGGGTGCTAATGATTACCTCATCCATTTATGGCTGACACTGGAGATCAGTGTTCTTGGCTTAGCTTAACCTGGGTATGTACTTTTGAAGGCCACTGGCACAAGCCACCCTTTTTCATGGCAGTTGCAATACAACAGGATTGCTGACTTAACTCATGATTGTTGAAACTGAACTCTTACACATCATGACAGTAGTGCAATACAGAACAACAAATGTTGTAGAACTGATGCTTGGTGTCTGCTAAAATGGAAAAGCCCGAGTTTACTGTAGAGCAAATGCAAGATGTTTACTTTGTGGGAAGCAAGGAGAAATTATCCTTCTGATTGATTAACTCCCCCATCCCAACAACATGACTGACTGGAACCCCACTGAAGTAGGATCTCCACGAAATGGCATCACTAGTCCCATTTTAGGAAAGTGTTGGCTATTAACCTTTTCTGGAATACTTAGTATTTGCAGAAGACATCCCAGGTGTGATAACTACAGTTATTTCCTGCGCCCATAAGCTCTACAGCCTGACTGCAACTTTACTAAAACACTTTTGTGGAAAACGCAAATTTTTGTGATGTGATGTCACTTCAGCTAACAATAGAAAATAACTTCTACAGTCCAAGTCCTCAAAACACAGAATCACAGAATATGCTGAGTTGGAAGGGATCCACAAAGATCATAGAGTCCAACACCTACAAAGACTAAAGGAATGGGGTTTACTCTGAAATAACATGAAAACAACCCAGGCAAATCCAATCCATTATTGAAAGAAGCAGATTACTAAAGTTATTAAGAGTAAGTTAGTCATTAATTGCATTTGAACACTCTTGTATTTACTGTCACTGAAGATGAATGCCCTTTAAAGTAGATTATTTGCAAATGGCTGGACCCCGAAAGCTTAGTCCCAGACTTGTCTGGTACTTGTGCTGTGCTGGTCCCTATGCCCAATGTGGATCCAACCATACAAATCCAGGCTTTTGCCTAAAAATTCTCTGACCTGTTGCACCTACAGTCCAGGGGGATTTTCCACCATGACTGAGTTCAATAGCCACAACACTTCTTCCTATTTATTCCATATATGTAGAGCTCGTATTTTTTCCATAAGCACAGACTACTAATCACTGCTAGAAACAAGACAGACGTTCTCTGACCTAGAATTCTTACATTCTTAGTATTTTTAACTGAGAAGACTGTTTCTCTCAAAGTTTTATTTAACATGCATATTGAAACTGCCACATGCTTCTATGCTTCTCAGGCTACAATTCACAATCTAATGCTGCAACATGGTATGGGCAGGAAGAACATCATCACAGACAGAGAAGCGCTGAAACTGAAGTACAGCTAATGGAGTTCCTCCAGTCTCTGATTCACTGCAGCTCATTGCCAATAGAACTGCAGCCTCCTCCTAGCCATCAATACCTGGCACTAGGATTCACACCTTACCGGAAATTTCCATGGAAAAGTTTTAGAAACAAAACCAAAATGCAGACATTATCAGCCAGGCCTTGTAAGAACACTTATGCAAACTGTGAATGCAACAGCAGATGTGCCTGCTTGCAGATATTTCAGTCAACTCATCTTGTAACAGGAGCCACACAACTACTGGGAGGGTGTTCCCTGGAAAACACCTGTGTGCAGGTAAGGGCACCTGAGGCTCCTCAGGACCTGCCTGTGGGAACCGTATACTTTCCTTAAGAACTTACTGCTCTTTTACACATAATACAGCAAGGGCTAGAAGAAATACTGGCAGGCAATTCCCAATGTGTTTGTCAGGAAAACCAAGTGAAGTGGCCAGAAAATACACGGCTCACTGGATATGTGAAGTTTTTGCACCTCTGCTGAATCAGCATTTGTGTCTGATAATGGTTTTGATCCTTCTTTTTTTGTCTTTAACAAGGAAGATGTATAACTCTTGACATAAACTATACTGTAGAATGTGCCGAACGAATTTTTCATCAAAGGGGAAAAGTTTATCTTAAGAGTCATTTTGCTGCCAAATGATTTATTAGAACTTAGAGCCAAAAACAGGTAAAAGCCCTAAGGAAGTGCTGTATCTTTCCAATAATTCAACTCCAAGAAGAGTTAAACTCTACATACAGGAGGGCTGGGGTTTGCTAGGAAGCAGAGTCTTGCAAAACAAATAAAGATTTCCTACACATATGTCAATGCAATTCTCTGCATCAATACCTGAAAAAGGAGCAGGCATTAAAGAAATGCACACTTAAAGCCATGACTAATGAGGATACTTCTGTATCACAAAGTCGGGATTAGCCAGTGAATCTTTCAAACAATCTAAGTTGAAAAATAGCATTTGGCAAGGTCCCCCGACATCTGCCACCACTTTCTTTAGCCTCCTGCATTCCCCAAGGTCCCGCCTGCAAGCTGCCCTGCAGTACCGCAGCACAGCAACTGCAGACAGCAGGGAATGCAGACAGACATGCAAAGTGTTTAAAATAGGAAACACAGGCTCTGTGCTGGGAGCTGCTACAACAGGTGTATATATA